>JASGCC010000319.1:129026-227221 GCA_030067915.1 Hydractinia echinata | reverse complement strand
AATTCTTGAGTTTAGGAGCCATTTATTAGCTGATAAATTTGTCTGCCATGATGTGAAAGTCTCACCTTACTTTAGCCTTATTTTTTTATGCATTTTTCTTGATGCATTTTTTCATACCCTGAGAAAAATTCCTATATTTCCTAAATCAGTATTAGTATATTATAAGTAAAATACATTCGTAAAATAATTTCCTATCGATTATTACTATTTTCGTCTTTTAATAAAAACTTGAAGCATAGAATTATTACATATCTTTGAGTTGCACACGTTTCTTGAATCCCGATTGATGGTAGACTTAGTTTTGAGAAAGGGTTTGTTACACCGTGATGAAATAATTATTTTCTCGAAAATATAGACACTGTTTTGGATCTTAACGCCTTGAGAACAAGGAGTAAAAAATGATCGAGAGAAGCCTACTAGAAGCAGACATCAGTAGCCATTTTTTTTATACTCCGTTTCTAAACACAAAATGGCCACGAGTTTTTGGTCACTTACTTCCTTCATCTGTATACCATTGTAATATCAGAATTATTGTTTAATTCATAAGTAAAGAAATGTTTTTACTACATTCAATGAGATTGTGTATAAAAATCATAGAATTATACAAAAGTTTCGAAATTTATTTTAAATTTTTCGTGACCACCCTGTAAACATTTTCTTGATACATCAAGCAAATATGATCCGAGACCATGACCTGGAATTAAGACTTGGAAATATTTACGTTTTATGGTCTGTAATATTTCCGTTTAAACCTCCTCAAAGCGAACACCTAATCAAAGCGGACAAAAGTTCTTTTCCCGCAAGTGTCGGCTTTATGGAAGCTCTTTCTAGACGTTCCAGATTTTAGCTTCTGTTGCGTTCATATTTATGTTTAAATCTTTTGTGTAATCCTAGAAAAACAAAAGTTTATCAGCTAATATTTTTTTTATTTTCTTCGTATTTCTTAAAAATTAAATTTTATATCAAAAAAATATTCCGTGAGCGTTCACATCTGTTTAAAAATTTGAAAATTTAATAAATATCGTTTTACATGTTTCATCTATTCTTAATAAAGTGTTATGTTTTGTTAAATTCGGTGTGAAAACCTCAACCACGATGAAAATTGGTAAGTTCTTGCTGCCTGTGTAAGTTTTATAATGTTGATTGACAGCGTATACGGTTTGTTTTTCATAAGAAACAACATACTATCTTGGTTTCAGCCTCCATGTTTTTTGAGTCCAACGGGTGTTTTGGAAAATTTAAAGAACTTAAGTTTTATACCCTTAAAGTATTTTACGCAGGAGCCTTGCCAATTTATCAATTTACTTTTGCGATTTTTTTCAATGTTTCAATACCCCTCATGTTTCTTCAAAATAAAAACAATGTGTACTTAGTAAAAATTACCTGGTACATATGCTCTAGAGAGAATGTAACATTACAGTCTAATTTTCGATATTTGTGCACTGACCATGAATAAAAATCAACAAGATTTTAAGCTTAATTTTTGTTTCTGTATGCCAATGCTTCGTGAAATATGGTGTGATTGCTAACATGACATAACTTCGGTGATTTTCAAAAATGTCATGTGCTACGGAACTTTGGTGACGTATCTGTCTTAAACAATGCCACTTCTGTTTAGGACAAGTATACGAAATACGTTTTTTGACATATATATTTTTTGAATATTTTTGGACATCAAATCTTGGTGATCACTGAAAACTATAAATCGAAATCTTCTTAAATTATATCAGATTCTAACTGCCTTGCTAGGTTACAATTATTTTTTGTTTTTCGTCAACCAGGTCGAGAGTGTTATTCGATTAATTTCAAATTTTGGTTGTTTTGGCAATGTAAAATGTCGTATTGCTGCAAGAAAAAGGAGTACTTTTTCCAGGTTGAGATCAAAATATTTTCGCTTAACCTTATTTTCGTGACATAATTAGGTGACGGCAAACATGAAAAGAGACTTTTTAATGTTAATTTATATTAATGTACATAATTGGTATATTTATAACTTGATAAATAATTAACACGGCCTCGAGCGAGATTGATAAGATACTTTCGTTTTTGACCGCTCAAACAAATTTGATGTCGTCATTGGAAATTATTTAGGTCAGAAAAATTTTGCAGACTTATATTTGATATCTTCTTTATCTGGTGTCAAGTTTGATAAGCAAAGAAAACGTGAACTGGAAGGCTGTGGATATGATGTTGATAAAAGTATAAACTAAGTATAAACTATACAAAATTATCTATTTGCACCGAGTTGGCGCAGTAAACCTACGACCTATTTTTCCTTTCCAAGATACTGCGTGAAATGTTTGATTGCAAATTTTACTTTCTAGTATGTCTCTATTTACTTACCTTTAGGCAGCGACGAAACGTTCTTATACCGATTTTAATAACTCAGGAGGAAGCGATGACCCCTTGAAGAAAATCTCTCGAATGCCAGATGTAAATAAGTCGCAGTATAAAAATCCCTTCGTATGAATGTTAACCAGTCTATACAGCCGAATGTTTATCCGTTCCAACAATCTTCAACGAATTCATTAACTGTTGCTACAAGTGCTTTGTCTACTTCGAATGTAGTTAATCCGGCAATGAGTGTGAGCGATAATCTTATTGGAAACTTGTCAAACAATAGCAGTGGTATGTCCGATTTAAATGATGTACTAAATGACAATATGAATAAAATGGCGAAGTCACCGAATATCAAACCAAGTGAAAACTGAAGTATCAATGGCCAGTTCTTGTAGCGGAGGTGTTTCGGGCAGTACAAGCTTAGTAAATAACACGCAAGCGGAGACTGGTAACTACAACCAGTATAATCATTCGAATACATTACCTGATTTAGCAGATCTTGCAAATATCGACAAGTTTTCGTTGTACGGCGAGGTTGCTGGAAATAACAAGAATAAAAATAACAACAATAATAATAATAACAAAAACGTTAATAATAGCTCTAATGATAATTCTGTGAAATTAGAAAAATCAAGTTTTGAATGGAGAAATGAATCTGAATAACATCAATGTGTCGGCTAATAACTCGTCGCAAAACGCACAAGAGAAATGGGCGTTTTCAGAACAAAATACAAGCCAGCAACAGAATGCATCTGTTTCTCAGACATTAAATCCATTAGCCAGCTTAAACAGGATTGCCTCTGGACAACAAATGGCTGACCAGATGCAAAACAATGGACAAAACTCAACTCAATCAGAACAGACCAGTGAACCTAAACACGAATGATCAGCACAGCGTTAAGTCAACAACAGATGAAAATCTGACGAACGTCAAGAATGGACAACCTGTCAGCAACAATCCTGTAGGATCTCCGCGCAGCATGATGCAGTCTCCTAAAAATTCGTTGCAGTCACCTATGAACAATTTGAATTCATCTCTAAACAACTCATTATCGCGTTCTATGCCTACTTCGAATGTGCCCATGCAGGCTGGGATGCCTCCTAATTTGCCTAGGTTACCAGCCATGCCAAATGCGCGTCAGTATTTAGCCGAACACATTAATAAAACACACCAACAAGGTTCGTTACCCATGTACAGAATGTACCCAACATGAACAATCTATATAACGGTGGCCCAACCACAGCCACGGAAAAATTGCAGGAGCATATTTATTAACAAAAAAAGAGAACAAGCCTCGCTTGCAAATGCATCAGATGACAAACAAACCATATATGCCACAGCATATGTTGTCACCCATCCAAAACACGATGAATAATATGAATCCGTTCCAATTTCCTGCGGAATATCAGTCCATATAACCCTCAACAGAAAACTTACGAACAGATGGCAATGCCACAACAACCACAGCCGAATTCTCCCATGGGATACTACCCCAATCCGTACCAGATGGACCAAGTGGCAGGTGGTCAACTGTTTTCCAAAACACTGCGCCGCCAGTCTATACTCCACAAAGTCGAGCTGGTATTATGAGAAATTTAATGCGTGGAAGACATCAGTTGAGTGATTTTTACCCCAACATGGGTAATGTTAGGACAGGAATGGAACAGCAGGCAATGTTTAACCCCACTAATAAAGCTCCTCCGCAGTACCCGAATCAAGGTTTGAAACCCCAACTTAGAACAACAACAACAACAAATGTTAATGAACAACAGCATGCAGACTGCGTCACGACTTTCGCATTTTTCACAACCGGACACTAATATGAACATGTCAAATCCAACCGGTATGAATCCTTCGCAAATGCGCATGCGCGGTCAGATTAATAGGTATCCACCCCCATCTCTTTCTCGTACGATGGGTATGACTGCTGATAATATGGATAATTCACAGTTTGGTAGCTATGGTATGCCACAACAACGTAACCCAGCTATGTTGGGGATGAATCATAATGCATTCAATGGAACTTACACCAGCGAGCAGTTGTTTATGTTGCAGAAAAGAGCAGCTCATCGACAAGCTCTGTTGCAACGTCAACAACAGCAGCAGCAGCAACAACAACAACAGAATATGATGCAGAACCAGAACTTTTCGACGAATATGAACATGAATAATCCAGGGAATCTTAGGTTAGATACCGCCATGTCAATGAATAGCAGTTTTAATGCTTCCGGCGATAGTAAGAGTAATAATCCTGTTTATCGTCAGCAAATGCACGCGCAACAACAACTGGCTCATCATCATCAACAACAACAACAACAACAACAACAACAACAAACGCTAAATAATTCGATGAACATGACGAACAGCGACCAATCAAGTAATATAAAGTTAGATTCAAACAAAAACTTGTTGTCGAACAACGTAAATAACAACCCGCCCAACCAACAGGTACTTTCTCCGAAACAAACTTTGAATCTGACAAATCTTCCAAACGAAACTACTGAAGTCGAAACTGACTTAGACAACATATTAAACGACCCTCCTGATGGCTTTGATCTCGTCACAATGTTTAGTTAGTATATATTTTTTCTGATATAATTTATTCTATTTCAACCAAAGGTAATTTTTTGCAGTGTACGTCTTAATTTATGCATAAACACGATTTTCTTTTCTGCTTTTAAAAATGTATTTTTATGGTGATGTTCTCTACGTCACAAATTTTAAAGCAAACTTTTCGACCATGTGCTAATCTCTTGTCTTTTTTACTGTTCCTGAAAGCATTAGAACGGTATTTTGTAACGGTATGGAGTCTATTCAACGCTTTCAACTTTCCGTAGCAACCTGTATTTTGCTTATCCAGAATATAAAGTCAAAATTTTCCAACGTCAAGGATGTATATTTCTCAGTTGCTATTATTTAATGTTAATTTTATATATCGTACCTAATTTTGGTAGAGTAAATATAACATCCAAGTACCACCTGTGAAATGGTCACATTTCTTTTCTGAAACTTTTTACTAATAACCTTTTCTCAAATCTGGATGCAAGTGCGCTATCTATGACAGAGAATATTTCTTCCTGATTTCTTCCCGAAATGCTTTTTTGAATTTTCTAATTTGATTACAAAGTTTTGGTTGAAAAAAATGCGGTCCTGACATTCCGCCCCGTTTATTTTTACGATCAAGTCGACTTATGGTTTACTTTTGAAACGAAAGTCTAGAATTTGCACTGAGTTGCAGTGTTTTCATGATTTTTACGTGCGACGTAATACAAATTTGTACATATTACTAAGAAAAATAATGTTTTTACTATAATCAGTGAAGAAGGCATGTTTGATATCTTTGACTTTATTTTATGATTGGTTTTTCAACTCTTTATTTCCAATTTTCAAAGAAAAGTTAGCATGACAGAGAATTCGCCCAAGCCACACTTGCCATAATAGTGTCATTAGAAAGAAAAGTGTTAAAAGAAATAAGGAATGGCCTTGAAAAAATCATCACCCGAATTATGATACACGCTGATTTAGCAGAACCTCTTTTGCTGTCCGCTCGAAGCGACCTTTACACAGAGGCTACATTATTTCATACTGGCTTGGATTCAAAATGTTTTGGTAAAATCGGTTATAAACGGGTTATAGGGAATTGTTCACGTACGACGAAGTTGTTCCCGAGACGATGGTGTTAACATGTCTTTTTAAAAAAATGGTGGCGCGGTCTTGGGTGTTGGATTTTCTGTGTTAAAATGTTAGAAATGTTTTTTTTTATTATTATTTTACATGCAACTTGTGCTAAACCATTATTCTGACATCTAGAAAATGTTTTTTGGCCCGAAAACTGTTAATATGAAAAAATTTTGCGACCAAAAACGATAGAGATGAAGTGGCCTCATGTCGAAAAGCTAAAAAATATACTATATTCTGACGGGAATAGACGTAGAAGAGCCCTTTGGTAGGAGGTTTAAATCTCCTATCCTTTTTTATTCTCAGTAGTTTACTCGTAGACTATTAGCCTCACTTCAGTTCTACCATAATTGGTAAAACCATAATTGCACAATGGTGTACCTTTCTCGCTGAATTTCGTACTAAAATCTTCTGATTCTTTTCATTCGCCCTAGACATAAAAAGATATACAAAACTTTCCTCTCGTAAGCTTTAGGTAGGATTTATTGCTATGTTGCTGTTACAACTGTTCCCTTCTAAAAAACGCAAACTGCACTCATCTTGAAAAAGCTGTAGATTATGGCGAAGGGCAGCAAAAGCTGCTCCAGACTAATAATTACTAAGAGAAGCAAGGAAAACCCATAATTCTTTTTTCTTGGTTTCTTGAAACAGGAGGTATTGACTGTTGACTGCTGGACCCAATCTTGTTCCATTTCCCATTATGGTTAAACGTGATGGCCGCTCCGTAATAACGACTCAGTGGCTAAAGAACGTGGAACATCCTCCTTTTTGTTGCCTGATGTCAAGGCCGCTAGTGCTTACTTGACGGCTAACAAGACCTTGGAACAGGCTGCTTTTCATAACCAGTATATTGGTTACTATAAATAATTAATCATTTGTCTCGCTGTTACAATTTCTCCGGCTAGTATAAGCAATTTGATCGACTCCTCATTTCTTCGTAGCCGGACTTGAGTAAAAAAGAACCCCTGGGGACAAGGTGCTTACTTTTTTGCTCATAAGTAAGATTTCTAACTTTAATTTACCCAAAAATTGAAAAAATACCGACGAAAAAGACTGGGATAGCCGGTCCGTGACTTCGTACAGAAAGATTTTTGTCTTTTTGACATTAAAGTGAGCGGTGAAGAAACGTGCAAGGAGTAGCGCTCTCTGACGCTCATACCCTGGGGATAGCCATACGAAATGTCCACACTACTACAACTATTACGTAAATAATAAATAGCGGTTGCGTCGCCGACCATAAATAGTAATACTTCCGCTCATCAAAGATACTCCTGATCATCAACATCGTTTGTGGCGCAGTAGGTTAGTGGTTATACCTATGGGGGCTTGCTTCCCTAGTCGGCGATTCAATATTGGCAAGTGAATGTTATGTTAACCCCTGCCATGCGAGGGAAATGAGCCTTTGGATGTTGCAGGAAGTTGTCTGGTAAAGCGCGGACCCTAATTGGGTCTGCGTAGCTCAAAATGAGCATAAAATACTTTAAAACTCCCCCATCTAAAAGCCATAGACCTTTTTGAATGTTTACATTTTCCGCGGTAAGCCCTTTCGGCTTTAACAATTGCGTGGCAGGCAAAAAGATGCGGGCGCTAGATGAAGTGAGGTCCTTTTTAGTCTGTTTCTTCGCACGACGGTATCATTACGACTTTATATGAATATATGTCAATCAGAAATTATCCATCTACACTCGATAATAGTTTTAAAGCCTCAAAAATGTTTCCGTAGAAAGAAATGGGGCTGAAAAAAGACCTTTCTTCAGCAAGCTTCCGCATCTTTCTGCCTGCCACACAGTTGTTAGAGCCAGAAGGGCTTACCGCGGAAAATGTAAACATTCAAAAAGGTCTATGGCTTTTCCTGAATGTACACAGGGTATATCCCTCGATATTTGTGAGGCTAGCCATGTAAGATATGCACATCTATCTATTTCTCTAACCGTATAAAGATAGAATATACTCCTCTAACCGTCAAGCGTGATACCTCTGACTATTAATCCATGAAATTTTTTTGGTCATAATAGATGCCTCTCAACCTTATAATACACAGATGGAATAAGTACCCCCCCCCCCCCCCGACCCTTTCTACCGACGGGAGGAGAAAAGGATAAAAACGAAAACGATCTGCTCTCCACGCGCGTGAACGAGATAATAATGGCGACAAAATGGTGCACGAAAAATCAGGCGTGCATGTAGTTTCTATTTTTCTGTTCCAGGACCACCAGCAGAACTAGCTAAAAATTCGGAAAGTAGATCCTTATAGTTAGCAGTAGGATAGAATATATCTAGCTAGCTGCAAGCCCCCACAAAACTGATATGATGAGGAGTTATATCATAACGCGAAACAAACCTCTTGGATGGAGCTACCTTTTTTTAAGTGTTTGTGGTGTTTTCCTTGTAGACCCTATAATCTAACCATGTCAACTCCAAACACACAAGCCTTTAACACTAATTGAAAGGATGTGGGTAATAAGCATTATCTAAAAAGATGGGGGCACTAGGCAAAGCAAAATTATTATCCCATTTCTTCAACAAAGGCATTGCTAGGACTTTAAATATATAAATCAGTTCAGTGGGGGCATCAATCTACACTCAATAAAAGCGTCAATTGATAATAGTTTAAAACCTCAAACAATGTTTTTGTGAGAAGAAATCCACGGGAAAAGACCTCTCTTCACCAAATCCTAGCTAAATCCACTGAAAAGTAAGCAAATAACATCAATCTGGATTTCATTTTTGTAGCTACAACAGTTTATAAAACTTGTCACCAGTGATGAGAAGGCAATGAATAACAATTTTTTTGATATTTTGTTACCTTTCCCACAGTCAAATTTCTCCTTAAATTTTTATTTTGAAGGAATGCTGTGAAAATGAAACAAAGAGTTTTATTTTTGTTTCCTTTAAAATTTAAAGGGTGTATGTTACTTTTTAAAGCCAAACGTTTAGATATGTTAATTATTAATAGGGGAAGTAAATCTTTCCCTATAATAATTAATCCACTTTGAACATATTGAAAACACTTTGACAAGTTCAAATTGTGTGTTAGTATAGAAATAATCTATATATACATAATTACTTGTTGGAACAAGCTTTAGAAGTTGCTGCCTCGTCTCGGTATATTTTGTGGCTGGTTGTGGCTTTGTTGACTTTGTTCAAGAATATACTTCTTTGTGCTAGTTTGCACTTACTAAATCTGGTCACAACTTAATAGATAGATAGATAGATAGTTAGATATGCATATTTTACATGGCTAGCCTCATAAATATTGAGGGATATACCCTGTCTATTATTTCCAGGAGGGGCCATGGCTTTGATGGGGAGTCCTGGAGTATTTAATGCTCTCTTTGAGCTACGCAAACTCAATTAGGGTCAGCGCTCTGCCAGACAACTCCCTGCAACATCCAACAGCCCACAGAGTGTGCCATCTCCCCAATATCGCCGCCAAGGTGAATCGAACCCTGGTCTCCCGCACAAAGTACGAGAGTGGTAACCACTAAACTACGGCGCCACATAATCGCCACCACTTAAGCTTCTACGAAATACTCCACTATGTCACTCAACACACTTTATTCTGCAAGGCAATATTGTCGTTGGGCTGCTCATTTTCACAACTTTGAGGGGACGTATCTGGCAAAGTTGCAAGATAGAGCAAAATAAATATTATCAACTGCTCTTTTTACACCTGCGAACACACAACCTACATACTTGTAGTGCAGGTTTAGCCTTTTGTTTTAAAACTTTTCATAGGTGTTATGCTATAGCTGGTAACAATTTGCTTTGTCTAAAATATCAAAGCTACTTTTAATGATATATTCTTAATCAAACTCATTTTTGGGCATTAGAATTTTAAAGTTATTTTTTAATTATTCATTATAGAAATAAATGATGATGTTGATGGATTTTGAGGATGTGAGAACAGGTTGAAAAATAAAAAGATGAGGGAGCTTACTCCTTACAAAAACATCTGAAGTCATTCCATTTGCTCTATCTATACAAGAAAATTTGGATAAAGCACAATCTGAACTCAATCTTGAAGATGCTACAATTGCGAGTATATATGAAAATGGCAGGCTAGCATTTATTGGCAGAGGCAATTTGTTTGAAATAATTAATATAAAATCTGGTCAAAGAAAGGCAGCATTTGATTTAAATGCTAAAAGTAAAAAACAGTCCATAACAGCTTTTTGCACGTGTGGAGACAACTTTATAATATCTGTTCGATGTACTGCCACTTCGACAGGCCAGATACATATATATAATCCTGGTGTCTCAAGAGTAATTAAAGTTATAAATCTTCCATATGTTCCAGTTTCTTTAGCATTGGTTAAAGAATTTGGAGGAGTGAGTCAAATTCCCACTTATTTCAGGTATTTTTAATTAATGGCATCAAGCTATTGTGCTGGATGTATTTTTATTGTTACTTGTTATCTATTTAAATAGCCAGATTGACTTACTGTCACTCAACTTGTTTTTTCTAGCTATTTTTTGTTGTTTACAGCTTTTTGTGCAGGATATGATGGTATATATATGATAATTAGTTTTATACAATTTTAGCCCAGCTATAAAGTGCATGTTTGGAACAGTTGCTGTGGGAACGGAAAATGGGCATATCTTTTTAATTGATTTACGATTGGATGATGTTGTGGAACAGCTTTCTTGTTCGTTTGAAAGCTCTCTGTTGGTTATTAATCTTGACGAAACTGAAAATATGGCCACTATGCGTGAAAAAGCAAGAAACAATGACTTGTATTGTTGTCTGGATTTATCATGTAAGTACTACAATTAAAGTGTTCTGTTTATATATATTTCTTTGTTGTATACACAAGGGCTCACATTTGTTATGCATTTTTTGTTTATAGATTCTTTATGTTCACCCAATGCTTTCAAATATCTCAATGTATCAGGACAAATTGCCAAAGTCTGCTCTTCAGGTATTTAATGACAATAAGTCGACAAAGAGTTGATCTTTAGGCTAGCCTGTCACACTCAAGAAGTAGTATGCTTGCTGTTTCATAGTTTTTTAATACTGTATTTTCTATCCTCTATTTTTTCAACCTTCCAGCTGAATTTGTCTTGCTGATTTTATTATGAATGTCATGGCACTGACACAGAATATTCTATAAAACTCTGACACCCAAGTTTAGAATTTGGACTTTTTAGAATGAAATGATGGCTAGTCATAATACTTTTTTTTTTGGTTCTGAAACAACACAACATGAGAAAGAAGGAAGATGCGCTATAATTGGACTGAACAGGACTCTGTGGTGGTAAAAAGGTGCTAACAAGCTATAACCGAAAGATCAATTTTTCTTGGACTAAATGCTTTTAAAAATTTGTACCACATTATCAATAAAGAGAACAATACATTCAAATTGATAACAACTTTAACAACTTTCTGTAATAAATTGTCAAAATCTAAGGCTTTGCACGTTACATGAAATACAAAATAACTGAGGCCTTAGGGATCGTCCCACAATCGTTTCAAAACATTCGTTTCAATTCCTATAAATTCTTTTTTTAAACAATCTCCACACGATTTTGAAATAAATTTAAAAAAAAATTCTGAAAAAATTGTTTCAAATTCATTTCAATTTGTTTTAAAATAGTTTGAAATTGTTTCTTTGTGATAAAAATCTTTAATAGCTGCTGTTCTGTTATGTTTTTTGGCCCTGGTTATGTCGTTGTGACCGGATTATGAACACTGATATAATGGCTGGCCAGGCAGGCTGTGATTAGCATTTTCTTCGAAAAGACGCCATTTTTCTCTGCAAGATAAAACACCATTAAAACTAGGCATGGCAAAAAAAGTCTTGACGTAACAACAACAAAAACAACAACAACAGCAACGACTAGTAATAAACGCTACGTTTACAAATGCGTCTGACATTCCTCCACATGTAAAGTGAGGAATAACGTAAAAGTGTTGCACATAAGCCGGCCTGCCCCGATTATGTTTGTTCTATAAGTGAGAAATAATATAAAAGTGTTGTACATAAGCCAGCCTGCATGTATTTTCTGCTCACATTTGTTTCCCAATTTTATAAAAAAAAAAAGTTAATTCTTTTCAAAATTTGTTAAATAGTCGTTAGCCCGTGGAAAAATCCACGGGTTCGCCCGTCGCAGCTAAGCTACCATTTTGCGTGACAGACAGACAGACAGACGGACAGACGTATACGGGCATTATAATATAGATTCGTTTCACTTCGAATCATTTTAAAATCGATTCACGTGTTTAGTATACATCACCGATTTCTAAAGAAATTTAATTATCATATTATGTAAATACCTGCATTAATTGCTGTAGATCGTATAAAAACCCTCAAAACAGAATTGTAAAAAGGTAAAACATCCCTGTATATCATTTAAAACAATAGTGTAACCATTACGCAGCCCTTAAAATTAGAATTTTTTTACGTCGGCAATAAAACTGCCGACGTAAGATACATTTCAACTGATTTGCATCGGCATTGCGTCGGCAATATTTTTTTGTAGTGAAATTTTTAGCTGGCAATAACTTTCGTCATTCACCTTTTATTAGGGCTAGACCTCTCATAAATTCGATGCATTGATCTCCTAAGACGATGACAAAAGGGAATGGAGTACAAGTCTTATTGACATACCTTCCTAACTTTCATTAGGTTAATAGTTCACTGCCAACTGGCTTTTAATGTTTCTAAATGAACCTATTAGGTTAGGGCATCATTAGGTTGTATATCGCAGAAGTCGCCGGTGACATGCTTCGAAAATGCTTGTCACGGGCACAGTTCAATGCAAAGCAAAACTGTACAGGAGACTCAATTGTTAGAGTCTTAGCAGAACATCTCTCCTCACAAAACCGAGGGCAGGGCTGACTTATTGCCTGCTGTGTCGTGTGGGAGAAAGAACTTCTGGACTTCTTTTTAATACGATATACAATTTTTTCGATTATTATTACGAATCGAATGGTACCACAGTATTTCTGTAGCCTGAATGATTTTAGTTATTGATAATGGCTTAACTTCCTGAAAATCGAATGTAATTATTTTGTAGTCGCAATGAGTGGGAGTAGCTCAAACAAAACCAAAATTATTGTTATTTAAAAATTTCACAACAAAATTACGTCGGCAATTTTTTTGCCGACGCAAGTACGGTTTCTTCGTATTTTACGTCGGCAATTACGTCGGCAATTACGTCGGCAGTGCCGAATGCCGACGCTAATTTTAAGGGCTGTTACGTAACTGACTTGTTTTCTTGATTAGATAATTGCTCCATCACGTCATTAAAATATCTCCACCAGGCTTATGTGTTGGTTGTTGGTTTTAGTTTTGGTTGTTTCCAAATATGGTCTTTAGAACATCTACATTTACTGTGAGTTTTATGTTCTTACATTTACTGTGAGTTTTATGTTCTTACATTGTGTTGTTGAAGTTTATTTCGTGATATAATACACAGATTAAATTTCCCGTTGTTTTCTTTTTATAGATACAGCAGTCCAGTAGGTGTTTACTCATCACCAGTCACACATTTTGCATTTCAGGTTTGTTTGTAGCAATTTCATCGTTTCTTTACTTTGAAGCATGAGAAGTTTTTCTTTTTTTGTATAGGAGAGTCATCATCAAATGCATGAAATACACAAAAAAACATGTTCAGAACATGCAAAGGATAAGTTATAAGCATAATGATAAGCAAATGCCTGAACGCAATGAATAATACGAACACTTTTTAGCAAGTACAGAGAATTCGCTGGAAGATTATCATAGTTGGTGAATTTTGTCATAAAATTTATTCCATGTCTGTTAAAAACAATAATTATATAAAGCTTTGAAAGTCCCAATAAATCAGAACATTGACACTCCCGCTTCGCGTCTGTTTCTTAGATGTTTTTTGAAGTAAATTTTTTGGAAATCAGATAAAACTGTCATTCAGACAAACAAACAAAGGATTGGTAAAGCCTAAAAGATTTTTCAGGGGCTGGTCCAGAAAGGTGTGGGTAGCACTGTTAGGTATTTTTGTTGCTTTGTTTGTGTGTGTCTGGTTGCTATGTTTGCATGAAGAGTTGTTTATAGAAATATACAAAAATACATGCATTGCAATGTCTTAATCCTCATTATATATATATGAGTGGTTTTTTCCCTTTATGACTAAAACCCTGAAAAACAATTCTCAAACATTTTAAAAGTATTTTTCCCTGTTTTGTTAGTTAAATGTCTCCAAAATTGGTATACCCTTGTCTAAATTGATATGTATTGGTCTCTGTTTTGTAAAACCTAACAACATCGCTGTGAGCCAATGAAAGAATCCACTTCACTTCTGGTGTAGTCCATGTCATAAGTTTTTTAATTTCCGCACCTGCACAGGATATTATTTCAATTCCACTTTGTATCTATCTATGTTTCTAACAACTTTCGGCTTTACTGAGCCCTGGCAAATTTGCTGCTTATTAAATTACTTCATTCTTAACAGGTGGAAATAACTCAATAAAAAAATGTTTTTTAACATTAGTGGGTGTTTGCTGATTTCAGCAAAATGTTTTAACCCTTAATCTTCTTAACTGTTTACGGAAGCACATGATCCTAGCTATACATTATTTTGATCAGAATTTTAAGCTCTATCAATTGGAAGTAATTTTTTTGAATTTGCATTGCTAATGTCATCAAAATTTTCTATAACCTATCTTTTTTATTGTTCGTCAAAAGCACATGATAATATACAATTTCTTGACTAATGTTTCAAGCTCTACATAGTAGACGCAACAGGTTTGTGTAATGACAGGCTATTGCTGATATAATGAAAATTCAAATGATGTATCTTTTTCATTGTTCTTCTGCTTAAGTGGATTTTTCCTCAGACCTTATTACCTGCATTATTAGGCTACTTCCATCTATCTCTCTGTCTGTGACCTTCAAAGCGGATAACTTCATTTTCCTTTGATGTAGCCAGAAATATCTTGGAAACGAGGTGGTGATGTCAGTTATTTAAAGTTAACTAGAGACCACCTGGGACCGAAATGGGACCAATTTGCCCACCTGTTTTGGATAAGACAGGTTGATGACGTCATCAAAAATCTATAAACACCAGTATCTCATCAACCTTTTGCCGAAAGTACATGATCCTATACATTTCCTTGATCAGCCAATAGGTAAATTTCTAAAAGAAGATTTTGTGCACATTGGCGGATTTTTGCTTACGTCAGACAAATTTTAAAACCTGCGTTTTACATTTTTCTTCTGCCTAAGTGGATTTTTCCACAAGCTTGTCGACTAAATTACTCACACATTGCTTCTGTCACATCATGTTAAGATACGCAGGCAATTAAAGATAATATACCATGAAATATACCATGAAAATCTCAGCATGCTGTCAGCACACAACAAAACAATGCTAAATTTTATTTAGTCAACTATCATGCAAAAAAGAGATGCAAAGTATTATCAATGTAGTATTACTTTGCATATGGAATATATTTATTATAAATGAACTTTGGGAAATAAATTGCTTACTTCAAAGTTCGAAATATCTTGTCAGGTAGCCAGCTGGAAATTTACACATGTTTGCACGTTAAACCCACTTGTGTCTACGATTTATTTTATGTAAGTTTGCCGTTGTGGTAACATGCATTGTCTTGTAACGAATTTTTGTAAACATTCCCCAGAAAAAACAGTTGGGTCTTTCTTTGCTTAGCCCTATGTATTAGCATATTGCCTTTAATAGTATCTCTGGACTGTTTTTTTTAAAGACCAGGATACACTTGTTCAATATCTCTAATAGCGAAATATATACTAATTAAGTTTATAGTATGGTTATAATATAATTATAGCCATATTATAGATTATCATATTGTTGAGTTTTTCTTGCACTTTGATTGGCTAATCTACAAGAAATATTTATGCTATTTTTTTATTTTCTACCAAGAAACGAGTGGAACTTTTTACTTATTTTTCAATTCTGCAGTGGAAATAGCCTATAATTTTTCTCTGATTGGCTGAAAGAGATTGCAAAGAGCTTGTTGATCGGTTAAGTAAAGTTAGTTTTCTTGAAAACGAAAATTTATTCTTCCTGGTAGTTCTTCCTGATGATAAGTTTATAACATCACTATATATTATAGAATATATCTTAAAGGTAGTGACTGCTTGAAAATTATAATGGCTGTACTAACTTATATTCGTACACTGACAAAGAAAACTGCTACCTTTCCCTTTAATCTTTGATGAAAACAAATATAAACAAAACTTTATTTCATGTGGCCATGTCGAAGCACAGCTTTGTTCATTCTCAATGTTTGCGCGGTTAGAGACTGGGTAAAAAATTTAATATGCGTAATTATGTGTTTGACGTCAGTGGTCATATACTACTTTCGGGACTGAAAGCAAAAAAAAGCATAAGCCCCCTGAAGTAACACTGAGATGTCTTTATCATTTTATTCCTTGTGGAATACAAATGTACATTGCATTCTAGTCGTTCGATACATTCTTCAAACATTTTTCAAAACAATTTTTCAATGAAAATGGCGACTAAAAGCAATAAAATTAATGTTATTGCAGGGTTCGAATTAAAAAAGTAAAGTCGGTTCGCAAAAATTTCGACACTCTGTAACGAAGTAAACCACCATCTAGATGTGGCCTGGGAACACCTTAGATCAATTATCATTTTTATATCTCCGTTCTTAAGTTGTTAAAATGCGATCTAAAAAAGCATTTTTATTGCTGCTTTTCGTTCTTAAACTTTTAAAATGCAATCTAAAACAGCATTCCTATCACCGTTCTTCGTTCTTAAGTTTTTAAAACGCGATAGGTTCTGCTTGGAAAAAGTTCAGAGAGTTACTTCCTTTGTTGACTAGCAGAGTCCTGTCAATTGAGGTAAAAGGTAGGTTGTATGAGGCCTGTGTAAGAAGTGTTATGTTGTACGGTAGTGAGACATGGGCAGTGAAGCAGGAAGATCTTGACCGTTTAGAAAGGAATGATATGAGAATGGTTAGGTGGATGTGTAACGCCAGTCTGAGAGACAGAAAGAGTTCAGATGAGCTAAGAAGCAGGCTAAGTCTCCGTAGAATTAAAGATGTTATCCAGATAAGAAGATTGAATTGGCTGGGGCACTTGGAAAGAATGGAGGAGGATAATTGGGTAAGAAAGTGTAGAGACTTGATAGTTCCTGGGGCAAAGCCCAGAGGCAGACCGAGAAAGACTTGGCAGGAGGTTATAAGGACAGACTTGATACAGAGGAAGTTGAGTTTAGATCTAACACAGTCTAGATCAGATTGGAAGAGGGTCATTAATATACCCCGTCCAACCCATGCTAGCATGGAAAACGGACGTTAAGCCGAGAATGATGAATGATGATGATCTAAAAAAGCATTTTTATCGCTGCTTTCGTTCTTAAATTTAAAAAATGCAATCTAAAAAAGCATTTCTATCGCCGTTCTTTGTTCTTAAGTTCTTAAAATGCGATCAAAAAAAGCATTTCTATCGCCGTTCTTTGTTCTTAAATTTTAAAAACGCAATCTAAAAAAGCATTTTTATTGCCGCTTTTCGTTTTTAAACTTTTAAAATGTGATCTAAAACAGCATTTCTATCGCCGTTCTTCGTTCTTAAGTATTTAAAACGCAATCTAAAAAAGCATTTTTATCGCCGCTTTTCATTCTTAAACTTTTAAAATGCGATCTAAAAAAGCTTTTCAATCGCCGTTCTTCGTTCTTAAGTTCTTAAAATGCGATCTAAAAAAGCTTTTCTATCGCCGTTCTTCGTTCTTAAACTTTTAAAATGCGATCTAAAAAAGCTTTTCTATCGCCTTTCTTCGTTCTTAAGTTCTTAAAATGCGATCTAAAAAACCTTTCTATCGCCGTTCTTCGTTCTTAAACTTTTAAAATGCGATCTAAAAAAGCATTTTTATCGCCGCTTTTCGTTCTTAAACTCTTAAAATGCGATCTAAAAAACCTTTCTATCGCCATTCTTCGTTCTTAAACTTTTAAAATGTGATCTAAAACAGCATTTCTATTGCCACTTAAAAATATTCGATTCGCAATTTTATCATTTTCTTCGCAAAGTGATTCGCAAAAATGGCGAACTGCTAATTCGAACCCTGTATTGGCTTTCAATATGAACCCGTTAGAACGAGTGGCTCGGAAACCCAGCCCAGTTTTAATGATTCGGAAAAGGTGTACGTCTTGTATTGTGAATAGCATACGTCAAGAGTACCCTAGTCCCGACGGAGGTGGATTGTTCTTGGAGAGGAGGCGAGGAAAACTAATGAAATGATAATGAAATAATAACTCTACGGGTTTCTTATAAATTACAATTATATTCTTTTGTATTTCAAGGAGTTCTCAATGATTTTATCCCTGTCAGGTTGCTCTGTCCGCGCAATTTTTTTGTCGCATTGACGTTTTCTCCTCTTTTTTTCACTAGCTTTCTTTTCACTTGACGCACGTACAATGACCTTCTTAATGATATATCTTAGATATTCAAACTCCTTCTCATTTTTAATGGGTTTTGCCACAAACCTCTTCGTCGGTTTCGAATAGCACACAGAAAATAAGGGTTTGATAGCGCCTTCCTCGTCTATTTGAACTTTCTATAAGGGAAAATAGAGTTTAAATTTATGTGATAATGAGGTTTCTTTCCGATAATTTCCTGACAACCTCGATCCCACCCTACTAACCTGTTCTCGGTTGCAATTATGATTGTGATCAAGAATCGCGAGTTGTGTGCCAGCAAGCATTTTCTCTATTCTGAAGAAACTGCTTTTAAGTAAATACCTACTTTTCAAAGCATGGAACACTTCAAGCATCGTTGTGTGGATTTGCTCGTTCATTTGTTCCAGGTCTTAACCAACATATCTTGTATGATAATTTGGACGAGGGCAGTATGCGCAGGTGATCCCATCGTCAGCCACTCTTTTGATCGTATTTTGTCCGCACTTAATTTGTCGTGGTCACACTTTTTATAGAGTGTGTTATGTGGGAACTCATGTTTATTTACTGTGTGATGAACCATGGAAATGAATCTTTCTGCTAACTCTTTTCCGTTTCCATTACACGTTGCTATAGCCCAGTACAGGTGGTTACTACAGCAGGAGCCCAGCGTGCAAGAACCCTGAATGCTAAAACGAGAATAACATAATATACATCTCTGGCCAAGGTTTAGAGAAACGGTGGATCATATGTACTTACTCTTTTTTTTAGATGCTTTAATCATTTTTTTCAAGATTCCCTTCCCGATGTGCCAGGGGTCAAATTGATGAATGATCTCTGTGAATCTTGGATCTTTCCGCATCAATTTTTTTATAGACGCATGTCTGTACGTAGAAATCACGAGTATATCGAGGCCAAAGTCGTATTGAATAGTATTTTTACATCTCACAAACCCTTCTTTTTCCATTGCCTGTGACGAAGTGACTTCCTATGAAAATAGGTGTGAATTTTTCATAAAACAATTTTATTCTAAGTTTAAGAAAACCGAAGGAAGAATAGCTACCTTCACATGGACTATGTTGAAATGAAGCACTTTATTTGTATATGTGTCGATGGCTGAGACTGTACTGTAAGTCGCATTGTGACCAGGGCTGTCACATTGACCATCCACTGCGAGCTCTAATTTTCGGCCTGACGATTCTATTTCTGAGACTTGAAGTTGTTGATCTTTCCTCCAGGCATGATCAATTTCAGGAAAGATGTATAGTTGCTACGATGTTGAAAGAACATTTGCCTGGATAGATAGTCAGCGAGTTTGCTGAGTTTTGGAAAACAGATTCCAGACAGTTCTGCAGCTGCAGCAATCAGCAAATTCCCAGCCCCTTTTGTTCCAGGTAACGTGGGTTGGGATGACCACTTGTAAGTACAACCTAAATCAACGAAAATAAGGAATAATATTGATTCTACTGAATATATTAGCCTTTGAAAAAAGCAAGACCAATCACGAACCTTTAACGCAAGTCAAATTTAAGGTCAACCGACTACCAGTGTTTCGTGATTCTGTGGTTAAAGAAGAGTCTATTAGCGATCCACAATTCGTACAATATTTCATAAGAAGTGACAATTGAGATTCGTAAACCATGTAAACCATATAAACCGATTCTTTATGTAGAGGTTTCGTTGATGATAATGGAGGAAAATTTTCATTTTCACAGTCGCTGTCAAAATCTATATCACTATCTTTCAAAGAGTCGCTCTCTGATTCAAAGTCGGAATCTTGTTTGTCAGCTCTGAAAATATAAAGTTCAAATACATATTTTCATGAATTTTACTGAAACGAGAAAAACAGATCACCTATAGTCCTACCTTTCGAGGGACTTTAAAAGCCAATCGTCACATTCAATATCGTCAATGTCTTCAATTATGCTTGATTCTTGTGATTCGCACTGAGGATTTTGAATTATCGTATTAGTGGAATTTAAATCATGTACACTACATTCGTTCGATGTTAAATTGAAAGAAGTCAAAACACCAAGAACATTTAAAAAACTTGAAACTTCTTGAGGACTCTTCAGTTGAAATGTACTGTTAAATCGACCCATTACTTTGTTACTTCGTTCTTCCACTTCATCATCACCGTCATCAAACTCACTCTCGCTGACGTTTACACTATCGTCGATATTTGGTTCGTAATTATCTAAAAATATATTGTCAACTATTCATATGATTCCTCATAGTCGTCGCATGAAAGGATGCCCTGGGAACGAGAACGTTCTACGGAGGTACGAAAATGAAATATAGATAATAGGAACTAATAAAAAACAACGTCTTATTTCCTGGCGCTGAAGGATATATGTGCTTTGATTTTTACCGTAATTGTGAGATGTGTCATCTGGTGAAAGTTGTGTCTCTGCGTTGGAGACATCACCATTGCTGTTTGTGTTAGAGCTATTGTACCTGGTTTAAAGTCTACCTGGACTGCAAAATCGCGAACTTTCACGCTTGAAACTTGTGTTGCACAACTTCTTGTCGAGGATATTCTTAACCTTTCCGTTTGAATACCAATGGAGTACGATGAAGGAGTGTCATAAGATGAACATGGTTCAACATCTGCTATACTACAATCTTCAACAAATTCACATTCTAGAGCCTCTGAAACAGCCTAGATGAATTTAAAAAGAGAATAATTCAAGTGAACAGTTCACTTAATCACAGAGCCTGGAAAGCACTCAAAGTCTAACCTCTTCCTGTGATTTTTTTTCCGCTCTTTTCTTCGAACTTATTCTTTCCTTTGGTTTCTCCTTATGAGGAAACATTGATGGCACCGCCCCTCTTACTAATCTTCGTTTTGGCAATCTATCCTTGTAACACTCGCTTTTGCTTTGCATGGCCCAGCTTGAGTCGACACAATCTTCCGAAAAATGGTCAGAACATAGCCTCCCATATTTCGGAGGATTATCTCTGCCCATTGCTTGGAACCATGCTTTCTGTAAATTCTCATCTTTAGGAAAGAAACTTCTATCTTTTTCACGCTGACTTTTATTACTGCAGCGATACGCAGCACACAAGGCCATGATTCTTCTACAAACCCAAAGATTTTAGCGCGCATCTTATCGGGATATAAAACTTAGTGCCTGGTTTTCACGCAAATATTTCCGAACACTTATTTCATATTTAAAACTCTGGCTGACATTGCAGTTGTACCTAATTAGTATAATAATAAAACATTTTAAATACTTTTTGTTGATAAAAAATCCAAAAATGTATTTGGTTGCACGATAAAACAGTAATTTCATTCCCGTATTTTTCTTTCTCTTCACATAATTTTTTCCCAGTGTGTACAAGGCCCTTCATTTTTTCAAAGTTTCGAAAGGAAGAAAAAAAGTAATAAATTATTCATTCGAATCTCACCTCTTGGTGACGGGGGTAAAACTCACATTTGTTTTTTTGATAAATACATTCATTTCCTTGAGACCTATAGGTCTTGTGTTTTGATGGAATATGGCCACTGACGTAAATGGAAAACATATTACAAAAGCCTTGTTTTCGTGCACAGCACTGATTTCAAAATGGCGAATGTGATCGGAAGCATGGAGGGGAAGCTTCGAAAATCAGAAAAACAACATTACGGCTTGGAAGTTTTATTCTTCAACTTTTAACTTGAAATTCGTAAATAGTAAGATTTGATCTCTCAGTTAACTGAATACTTGATTTAAGCAGTCCCTACCTTTAATACCAACATAATTTCTTAAAATATATTTATAATATAATTATAACTTTTTAAATTTTTAAAAAGCTCTTTTGGTTCTCAAGATATTCACATTTAAAGAATTTCAGACTTAATTATGCTACATAAATTATGATGTCATATTTAAGTAATAGCAAATTTGACATTTTCTGGGTGAGATTGTATAGGCCCTATATGTTTACTTAAATTTGTTTACAAAAAATTTGATTGCAAACCGACGTGCAAATCCCAAGTTATGGGGTCGTCAGCAAAAAATTAAGAGGCCTGGGACAAGCAAACGAGTGTCATTTTGGCAAATATACAAAAGTAGAAATTGTGATAAAATTCTTTACAATCATGTTACATTTTCACTGTATTTTTTATACCATTAGGAACCAGATGATGATCCACGACATTGTTGTTTTTTGTGGGTTGGTAGGGGACCTCAATCTTCACAAGCTGAGTACGTTGTTATAACATTGTTTGTACAACAAAGTTTTCTTCGCTGCAGCTTCTTCAAGTATTTGGCCATGTATATTGAAATTCTTTTCTGGCTTTCTCACTTGTATTTTCCATAGCAACTTTTAAAGCATTTACAGCAACAGACATTTTTCTCCAGCCAATCTAAATTCTGAAAATATTGTCACCATTAATATCATAAAGACTGAGCATATTGTGTGCTAAGATCTGAATGTTGCGAGCTGCAGCCAGGAATGTTTTAATAAAAATCAGCCCTTATAAACATTCTACCAAATATATATTTTAGAATTTCAAGCGCTACTTCTTTAACGTTATATCAACTTTTGTTTGAACTGAAAGAAAAGCAGTCAGATAACACATACGTGTATAAGGTACTGTTTTATGTTTTATGTAAAACTTCATGTTGAATCAAGTGGAATTAAGAATTCTTTTCTGAAAATGTGTTTGTAAGTTTTGAGACTTCTTAGTATACATTGATAAATTATTTTTTGTTTGTTATATTAGTGAAATACAAAGCAATTAAAAAATCTACAAATCTCAAATTTTAAGTAAAGTTAAGGTCACCTTTCCCTGATTTTAGGGTTAACTGTAACCTTTTTATTCTAGAATATTGAGTGTGTGATTAGACGATTTGATCACCAGTTAACTTCTGATGTCCACCATATGGTTGATTCCAGATCTGTTGGTAGCCGAATCATCAGCATGAAAACATTAGGTAGCTTCTGAATAATTTTTTAGATGCAGAACACGTCATAAAACATTGTTTTTTATAATATGTTTTTTGTTTTAGAGCAACCTAGACCAAATAAAAACAACTCTGATTTGTCTAATGGTAAGATTTCAAAGATCTTTGACTTCTCTAGCGCTGTCAATAAAGCTTACAACTCGTTTTTGATTAGCGATTTAACAATATGTCTAAGCGGTTTTTTAAGTAGTCTTAACTAAATACAAAGCAGCATTGTGTGTTTTGTTATAAATCAAGCACAGAGACGGTGTCACTATTGTCGTTGTTTACTGTACACATAGTTGCATTTATAGGACACGATGAAGACAAAACTATCTGTTATGTTGTATGGGAATCGCCTACTACCGATATTGACACCAGCATGTCATGCCATCTTGGAATATTTGATATAAATCGTTGGTACCAAAAACAGCTTCCATCTTCTATTAGGTAATAAATTCCTTCTCGTTGAAAATCACATATCAATAGTTAGATATCTGTTTTTTAAGTATGTCCTTCATATGATGTTACTTGCTAGTTTGTGGTTTTACTTTCAGAGATGCTATGTATGGCAGGATGGAGGCTGTTTGTCCATTTTTTGCATTCTATTCATTAACTGATATTGCTGAAGCTTTTCTCCCAAGCGGTATCATGGATGTATATGTGGACGTTAATAGTTTGAATGAATTTCGCAACGTAGAAGGCCCACAAAGTGAGCAGTTTTACTGGCCTTCTTCATCAGCTTTTAGAATTATTTGTATATCAGAAAGCGGTTGCATTGAAGCTGAAATGTTGGGAATGCAAAGACAAGTATGTATATTTACTTTGATTATAATGTGAATTCAAATTTGATATTTATTTTCGATTTTGATCTTCTTTTTTTTTACAAATATTCTACATTGATTTTAGATAATGGCTGACATGAAAGCTATGAGTACAGACAGTTTTCTTGATGCTCATGATCTCGTGCAATCATGTTGGGTGGCAGGTTTACTTTCAAATACTAATGATATTACCAAACCGAGTGGTGAAAAGGTTACTATTTTCATTCTAGTTTGATTTTATATCACAAATTGTGACAATTGTGCTGGTAAACTTTTTATGCTCTACATTGTCTTTATCCTTTTGATAATTTTTGTTTTCAAGAGAAACACAGATGTGGTCCTGTCTGTCAGCTTGGAACATAATGGAACAGCATTTATTACTGATTGCATAAAGAAATGGTCACATGGAAGTATCACCCATGCTGGGCATAGTTTAAAATTAATATTTGACTGGGCTTGGAATCAAGTTGTCCAGTATAAAAAGACACTAGATCAACTACGTAAGAAATGTTATTATTTTTTACTCAGAATAATTCCATTGTCATAAAAGCGAAAATAAGAGTCCTATACGCCTCTCCTGGTGTATTCAAAGGTTCTGTTTGAGCTTGGCAGGTGTGAAAGAACGAAATTTTAAATAGAAAAATGTTAAAGGAGAACTAACGAAAAAAACTACGTAAATGTTTTACATATCACGAAAACAACATGGCATAATTTTTTTTTAAATTTTCGCATTTAATTATGTCCAAATATCGTCCCCAAAAAGCCATAATTATATTAACGGTCGCCGCCATTATTGAACAAAAGCCAACTTGGTTCGTACTTTGTTGATTTGTGACGTCAGACGGCGTACACGGCTCAGCCAGGACTTCTGAGGATGCACTCACTTCTTGGTCTTCCAAGAGAGATTATAATTTATCGCGAGGTTTGAGCGACGAAGAAGACAAGTTAAATTTTAGTAGAACATCATCGTAGAAAAAATAAGCAATTTTAGCAATTTAAGAACATGCGAAAGTAGGTAAACAAACAAAGAGACTGTTTTTGTTTCGTTTTGCTATCACAAAATCACTTCCAGTACACTTTATTGCGCATGATCATGTGGAGTTTTATTTTCAAGTCTAGCAAATTAAATGAAGCACCTGTTGTGTTTTAAGATGTTTTGATACAAAAATAACACAAGAAAAATTTCTTAATAAAGTTGAATACACGGACAACTTATTTCTTCCAAGTGATAACTTATGTCTAAAACTCTAAAACTATACTCATAACGAATTATTTTAATAATTATTATTTTATTCTGATGAAGATATATATTTCAAAATTCATAAATAAAATTACTCTTAGACATTCACAGGAGGCACCGTTTAGCATTCCCTCGCTTTGTTCATTCAGAATGCGTTTGTTTATATCCCCGCGGACTTAGTCACACAAGTTAGTATTTTACCGAACAGAAAGTTCTAATCGACACTGTCATGACGGCGACCGTAGGACTACTTTGACCTTAAATATCTAGACAACCAAAGCTCACAAATATATAAAAAAATAACACAGTAACACAATTTGTATTTTGATTATAATGAACGTTTTAAGCACAACTTGTTATCAATCGTTAGTTCTCCTTTAAAGACACCCTCCGAAGTTTTATATGCTTGTTTATCTCTATTATAATAGCCGTATTTTGTCTGTCTCTGCGCAACATGGCGTCGCAAGTAGTGAGACATACAGAAAATCCCCGCGGCCCTGTTGCTTTATTTCGGATCCACGGCAGACGCCGTTTTTACCGGCTTTGTTTTGATCGCTTACGCGTAATAGACCAATCACGAGGCTCCATTTTCACTAATGACCAATCCAAGTGCTTCGCGGCCTCAACATACCAACGGAGGAAACATGCTACCCCTACAAAGGTCATTTTGGTTTTGAAGTGATGATTTGAAATTTGTATGTCTCCTTTTGATCCTTTTTTCTTCTGAGTACTTTGTATCCTATAGGATTATTTAGTTTCTGTGTGTTTTCACATGTTAAGTTGAGTATAACATGACGTTTTCTAGCCATGTATAAATCTTAAACAAAACAATTTTAAGTGTTTAGCTAGCTAAAAACGTAGATTTTGAGGCAGCTAGCTATAGCTATCTTTATTTTTATTCCTATTCTTTTAAAGTTTTTTTTCAGTTTGGTATATTGTTATTTATTTTTATGTTGAAGTTGGGTCTACCTAGCTAGCTCCTTTTAGCTACCTCTGGCTAAAAAGTGAAAGTAGCTAAATGCAGTTTGGCTGCAACACAATTCTTAATTCTTATGCTAAATGCAGTTAGGCAGCTACCAATTTTATTACTGCTATGAAAGCTTATGCTGAAAAATAAAATTGCTGAGTATATATTTTTTTAACTGAACTTGATAACGACAGGCGGTTTCCTGATTTTTTTTAAACTGAAGTCGCAATAAAATATTTTTAAAAATGGTGTTACGCCTATACTCATGTGCGATACAGTCTACCTTTACTAAGCGCTTAGTCCGGTGTTAACAACGGGCTGTTTCCTGTGTTTCTGTTTAACCGAAGTTGTGATAACGTTTTTTTACATTGTTTACCTATACTAAGCGCTCAGCTTAACATTTTTTTGAACTTTTCCCGGGAACATTCCCTGAAAAATAAAGAAGGTTGGCCAGCTGCTTTCGCTATGACGGGATAACAATGAATTGTAATCTGTTTAACTAAGTTGTCGAAAGTTATTTTTTGAATAGTATGTTACACCGGAAACACCATAAAGTTGTGTGCACTTCACTTGATTTTCTACACACTATATGGCTGTACTAAAGCGCTTTACCTGAATGTGAGGCACAGTTGACGGTTCTTATTAATCACTCAATCTGGTGTTTAACGCTGGGTAACACAGCTACTTGTGGCTTAACCCGGCGTTTCAACAGAGTGTATCCTGTGTTTTGTAAACCAAAGCTGCAATATTTTTTTTTAAATAGGGTCTTAAGCCTAAACGCATGTGCCGCACGGTTTACCTGCACTAAGCGCTCAGTCCAGTGTCACAATTAATTTGTTAACCTTTACTGAAACTTATTTCGCAAAATAAAATAAAATTGACCAATTGTTTTTCCTATGACGGGGTAACAAATGGTTGTAAATTGTGTTTTTATTTTGGCTAAAGTTGCAGTAGAGTTGTATTGTAAAAATACACTACAGCCGAAACACTGTAGTGTTGTGTGCGCTTTACTCGATTAACGACATACTGCATACTTCTACTAAAGCGCTCCACCTGACCGTGTCACATGGTTTGCGGTTCTTATTAAGCACTTCTTAGGGCGTTCAACAACAGTTACTTTTGGCTTACCCCAGCGTTTCGACGCCGGGTTTCCTGGCTAGTCTCTATAATAATAGCCATATTGTGTTCAAAATGGTAGCCGAGTTACTACTTTAAGGATGCACAAAATAGAGATGCCTGAGATATGTATGATGGACAATAATCTGAGGACCAGAATATGTACCCTGTATGTACCCTGGGTAAACATGTGGATTTTTCCACTGTCTAACGATTAGTCATTCATCTGTTGTCTTTACCTGTAGTAATTATAATTTTTATTCTTGAAAGTATAATTGTATTCTCAGTATTGACTCTACTGTGTTATACACCTATTTTTTAGACATCCCGATGTTTTGCAGTCTAAGCGAACAACTAGAAAAGGGTCATGAAAGCCAGCTCCACAAAATATTGTTAGAACTGCAGAACTTGGTTGACATTTTCAAAGAACTTCAGCATGCTAAAGCTATCACGGTTGAAGATGGAGTGAATGAAATCAACACACGTTTGCGAGTAGCGTCTTATTTATCAATGGTGAGGCTAGCTTTCTGAACAGCCGTTTTACGTTGATTTTCTAAAAACTGTACTAGTTCATACTTAGAGGGTCCCACTTTGTCAGCAGGGATTTTCGATTTATTGTCAAAAATGTCAGAAAAATAGCAGGAATCATTAGGCTTAAATGCTCAATCATTTTTTAAATATTGGCAAGGATTTCATCTGTTGTTAAAGAACCAGCATTACATTTTACTTTTTGTTCTATATTATTATGTTTGTATCAAATTTACATTTTTAGGTAATCCAAGGTTCCAATAAATTAATTTTCAGCCAGAAATAGCTGAAAAATCTAACAGTGTTAGGAATAGCAGGATGATAAGAAGTTTTTTCTCTGATCCTTTTTTTATTTTTAGTATAGCAACGTTCTTCTTGTCTTACTTCAATGTGGTCTTCTCCCTGAACAACCAGATCATTTGAACAATAACAATATGACTGACAAAATTACTTATCCATTCAAAATGCTATCTGATTACTATGAAGGTGAAAGACAGTTATATGCGGAGTGTAATGAGAGGTTAGTTTGTTTTTCTTTACATTCTCATAATAGTCCGAATCTAAAATGTTTTGAACCTTTGATATTTTGTGGACTTATGAAGCAACCATTCTTGGGGACATCCTTAGGTATTGCATTACGATTTGTCTGGTTTTGTTTTAGTGAGCCATGTTTGTTTATCGATTCTCTGTGGAAAGAAATGTGTTCTTCGCAAGAGTATACTGATGGAATGGATAGCCAAGATGTTTACCCACCTCACACGGTCGAGGTTTGTGGTTGCACTTATTTTCTGTGTTTACTGTTTATATTCATGTAACAAGGTCGAACTAATAAGTCTTAACCTTTCCCATATTAATCAGTAAAGAATATCATCTATCATCAATATGATTTGCTCCTATTGTAAGACGGATGTTATATTTATTTTATGAAACTCTCTACGTGTATAAGCCTTATTCACCAAATTTGTTTGTATGTGTAAATTTGTTTTTCTTGCAGGTGATGTGTCGTTTATTTGTTGAGAACTTGTCAGAAAAAGAGATTCAGATCTCTGTTTTCTATTACTGGGTGCTTGATATCTGCGAATGTTGTGAAGAACTACTACAAGTAAAAATGAGAGAGAAAGTAAAAGAATGTTTGAAATTAAACCGCGAAAAAGCTCTCCTTATTGAATGTGTTTGGCTTCTTGATCACAACCTGTACAAAGTAGGTTTTTATATGCCTCACGTTGATAAATTTTCGCGAAAAAAATGTATTTCGCGAATCAGCCATGTTTAGATATTTCGCGAAAGTTTTTTTTCCGCAAATAAACCACTTTAAAGGTTTTGCGGATCTACTTGTACTTTTTCGCAGTTTTAATTTTTCCGGACTATTTATTAAGATAAGTAGCATATAACTGAACTTGCCCATATTACAGAGGCTGAACATTTATTTTCAGCTACAAAAAATGAATATACTCGAAAAAACGATTAAAGAAAAAAGTGTACTAAAATCTTCTTTAAAAAATATTCGTGAATTTTAATTTTGCGAGTAAATCTTTTTGAGTAACTTAGTGAAGATTTATTTTCTCGATTTGACTTTTCCAGAAATTTTAGCACAGGCAAATGTCCAATACTCTGATGAAATGATTCGCTCACCGATTTTGTTTATTTTTAGGACGCCGCTGAACACCTATCACTTGTCACAACAAAAATTTCGTCCTTATATTACCATCAAGTGATAAGAATACTTTATCATCGTGGAGAATTGAGCTTCTTAACGTTATTTTGCGCGTCGAAAGAACCTAGTGATCACTGCACTTATGAAGAGACGAAATTTTTAATAACAGTTCTTCTCGAAATGTCAATGCTACCTAATGCATATAAGCTACTAAAAAGCTTTCCCATGCACGCCAAAAAGACAGACTTGTTTAACTATTTTGTGGAGAAGTGTAAAGAACACAAATTATTAGGAAAACTGCTTTCTTTAGCACTTACTGTGGAGGAAGAGGTGAGTGTACTTGCACCGTAGTTCGTTAGAATACTGTAATGTTGAGAAATGGTTAACAATAACCAGAATTAACAAATCGATTTCCAGTGTTTGATGCATTGTATGGAAATTGAACTTTGCTCTAATTCTTGACAAACACTGCATGAGTACATTACACCTCTGCTGGGTGAATGCACCTCTGCTGGGTAATTATACCTCTGGTGGGTGATTACACCTCTGGTATCAGCTGTTCACAATTCCCCTATTTACCCATGGTGCTTTCATAAGAATAAGATGAAAATTGTACACACCTGTATATAGTTAAAAAAAACGTGTTTTCTATATACCGGTATCACTGTGCATTTCCTGATTATTTCATAAACTCAATTTATCTTTTTTAGGAGATGTTGCGAAGGTTTTTAGAATCGTCAAAAGACAACGAAAATTTCTTACTTGTGTATTATTTGGAACGAGGTTTATATAACGAAGCATTCCAGCTGACAAAATCATTAAAAAATGCTACTGGGGTAAAAATTGGTTGTAATCCTGCATTTTTAGTGTCTACATTTATTTTTAAATTGGGGATTTGGGAAGTATTACTATTTTTATTTTTGACATTTTAGTTTAATATGGATCAGTTTTCACAGGAACATTCGTTAGCCAAATCAATGCTTGTCGACGGCTTTTTACAAGCTATGCCGACCATACGACAATCCCCATCGTCTGGTACATCGAGTATAGTTTCGAAAGAAAAAGGTAAAAATCAACATTGGCTACTTGTTGTTTTTATTTTATTTTTTCTTCATGTTTATCTACCAATTTACAACTTTCAGATGGAAGGTCGCCATTATCTAGTTATATTCGAAAGTTTCGAAGCCTGGATACATCGACACGTTCAAGAAGCTCGACCGACGGCGTACGACAAGAGGTGTATGAGGTGGAAAATATGCTCACGTCTTCGAAAAGTTTCTTTGCAGGAACGTTTACAAATCAACGTAGACGCAAATCTCCTTTATTTGATGGAGAAATTGTCTCGCCTACTAAAAAACAAAAGGAGATGACTCCACCACGTGCTGTCAATAAAATCATATCTTCAATATCTGGAAAGCAAAGGTTAGTTTAACATTGTGGCTAAACAGTCTTTTCAGCATTTTTGTTATAAATATTTCTTGAATGTTCGTTTAGAAAAAATATGTTTTCTGGTACAGATGCTTATCTGTTGTTGAAAACACCTCCCGTACGACGAGTTTCCCAGCTTACCAGCGTGTCCAAAGATCATACAAAAACGCCACAGTCCATTTTAAAAGTAAGACAGTCTACTTTCTGTTGTCTCGTTCTCTTGTCAAGCTGTTGCTGCAAATACATGTTTTTCTGTTACAGTCACGAATTGCATCGAGGCTTGCTGGTTCGAGAAGTGCTGGTTCGAGAAATGCTGTTCGTCCTGCACGAAGCCCGTCATATAAACCTTCGATCAATGTTGGTAGTTTCACACCTGGGAGAAAAATTCGATTTGTGGGAGTTGTATCTCCAACGTCACCAATAAGCGTTGAAGTATCACCGAAATACACAGATCCTGGACAAGTAGTTTCCAAACTTCCATTTGAAAAACAACATTTGGATTTATCGTTTGTGTCGGACGACAGTTTGGTTGATGACGGTGTTGGTATGATGATTTTTTTAACTTCCATACTCCTAAATTTTTGCTTTTCATGATTCTTTTTTTTGTTTTTGTTTTACAACTGCGAGGCCGCCAATTCTTAATTTTTCCTTCTTAGATCCAGAGCCAAGCGAACTAAAATCGTCAGAAAATAATTTAAGTGCCGAAAAAGAAGCTAGTCTGCTGGAGGATTTCCTCGACAATGAAGTGGATACTAGTTGTGCAAATACGTCGACTGTTGATGACATTTTAAACATATTGGATGAAGAATCGACTGGTTCGAGCAGCCAAGCCGTAGATAAGATGACATCCGACCAAGATGAATTATCTACTAGACCTGAAAAAGTCGAATTGGAAATACCTGATGAGTCTGTTGAAGCCAGCGGACTTCTGAGATTCGATAGCGTTGAAACAACAGAACGGGATATTGTTAGTGAGGTCACTACTTCGGAAGAAAATGAGATAATAACTAGCAGTATTGAAGTGGCACACAAACACGAAAGTGTGACGCAATACCAAGAAGATAGTGACGTACATTTAAGTTACACTAGCCAGGAGGATGTAGACATAAAGGAATCGCGCTCTCTGAAGAGGGTGGATGATGAAGAAGTAAGTAAAGATTTAAATGGAGCAAGCGAAACTGTTCAAATTATTGATTCCAGTTCGGAAGACGAAGATAGTAATTTTGATGCGTCTTCTCACATGCATGTCGATACAGAACATGTCGATACAGAGGATGTCGATACAGAGGATGTCGATACAGAACATGTCGATACAGAGCATTTTTATACAGAGTGTGTCGATACAGAACATAATGATACGGATGAAGTGAATATACTAAAACACGAACAAGAAGTAACATATGAAGAAGGGTATGATGACGATATACTAGCAGTTCTCGAGGAGGAAAATGAGTACGAAGAAAAGGAATCAGATAACGAGAATTTTGGCTGGTATAACGATGATCTTGCAAAAGTTGACAGGCCTGAAGAAGACTTTAGTAACCAACCTAGCTACAGCGTGGATGATACTAATGAAGTTTTAACGAATCAGCATTCTGCATTAAGTGGGAATAACAAAGATTCTAGTGACGTTGAAGATAACACTAGTATTCCGATGACTAGTTCATTTCTTGACGATCAAAATACCATGACGACCGACCGTCGGGACGTGTCCATCGTTTATGTTCCATCACAAAGTGACCCATCTTTAGTGATCGTTGAAGAGCCTGAGAATAGTACTGTTGTTGATGCAGACGAAACCTATGCAGAAGGGGGAACTTTTATGGAATCCATGAATGAAAATCATGTCGAAAAAAATGATCAATGTTTGACACCGGTGCGAGAAGGACAAACTCACTTGGAAGAGACGATGAACTTGACTGAAAGTGATGACACCGTAGTATTATCTGGCAGCGAAGTACCTTTAAATAGAAGTATTAGTAGACGAGGTCGTCGCCGCGCTCTTCCTGAACGCAAGGTCGTTACCCGTAGTTCGGCGAAGAAGCTAGCATCACAAGGACAGCATGACGAAGATATTGATACAACTCTTCATACCACCTTAAATGACATCTCCGCTCAAGATATCGATTCAACGCTTTATACGACATTAAATGATACCTCCATGCTAGATGCTGATTTAACTCTCCATACTACGTTCAATAGCACTATGAACTCTACACTGGATGTTAAAAACAAGAGAAGGACAAGAAGTAAGAAGAAGAGTGTAAATAGTGATGCAGCGAATAGTGTTGTGTTTATCAGTGATGATTCTGTTGTTGAAGTAAGGCGAACTACCAGATCGCAAAATGTAAATGAAAATTCGACGAAGAAAAAAAATGCCAGTTTATTAGCTTCTCCTGCTCGAAATACTCGTTCAAATAAAAAGAACGAAAATTCAAATAGCGCGACTAAATCTACAAGTAAACATCGAGAGGTTGAGAGCGAATTGTCGCCTGCACGAAACACGCGATCGAGAACAGTCAAACCAGCACTTGTTTCGCACAATGTGTCAGATGTGAATGTGATGGTTTCTCCACTTGAAGGTAAGCGAGTCCATGTAGAGGCAAGTACTTTGAAAGAAAACTTGACGAAAGTGAGTGAAAAAGACGTATCTATTGTATTTGTCAGCGATGACTCAGTTGTTGGAAATAGGCGGAGTGTTAGAGCGAAAGCTGGAAGTGAGTCTGCAAAGAAAGGGAATGCAAACGCTTCTCCTGTACTTGTGGCTTCTGCAACAAAATTAAAAACTTCTCCCAACAAATCGCCAAAAAAATCAAAGGAAGCTGGACGCAGAAGTTCGAGGATATCGTATGAAAGTGGTGCGAATAGAGTAAAGGAGTTGAGTTCAACTATAAGGACGAGATCTGCTGATAAAAATGTGGAAAATATATTGAATGGAACTGCGGAGGTGTCAAAGATGAATTTAAAAAACAAGAGAAGGTAATGAACATTTCAATTTTTTCAAGTTTAATCATAAAGTGAGAACGCGATGCGATTTTTTTTTCCCCATCATATCCAAAGCATCATCAATATTGTCATCACCTTTTATTAGACGCCCTATCAAAAATGGGGCGTCTAATGGAAGAGGCGTTTATTTGAAGCAATATGATACGGGCCGTTGATTAACAAAGCACAATGAATTGGATTTTTTCTTATCTTTCAAAGTTTGTTATATCTGTTCTTTTAGGTCTGAATCTCGTGCAAAGGAAGCGACGGAAAGTGTTCTATCATTTGTCCCAGTTGAAGAAGACCACGTTCGAAGACAGTCAAAACGGTCATCAAGTAAACGAGCGAGTTTAGCTGTCGCGGAACAATTAAAACATACACCTAGAAGAAGTATTCGAGCACGTGTGACCACGGCCGACACAAAAATTTAAAAATTTGAAAAACGAGAAAAATACGTTAAATTGTAAACATTCTAAATATGCAAGTTTATTTTTTGTAGTCACTCAGACAAGTTTTTCACCTTAACGTACATCGAATTCTGTAAACTCGAAGTTATTTTTATTCATATGTGAGGTTATTTGTGTAGCGTGTTTTTTTTTCAGTATTTGTTTATTGTGTATGTTAAAGTAACTAGAGAAAATTAAGTATATAACTAATTCTACTGCGTCTTTCTTGTTCTAAGTAAATCAATTACTTTTTGTTATCTCTTTATACTTAAAATTTATTGGATTTTAATGGAAAAAAAATTGATAAGTGCAGATTGGTAGTAAGAAATTTCGTATTTGCTATGGCAAATTTAAAATTGCTTTAACCCGTGTATGTTTTTTTATATTGCAGGTAATAGAAAATACAACATCCAGTGAAATAGTATACAAATATGGCTACCACGACTGAGGGTGAATTGGTGAATGGCGAAATTGAAAACGCGACTGAAGAACCGCAAACTAAAGAGAAAAAACATGACAAAGCTGCTTGTGCTGACCTGGAAAAAATAACCGATTATGAAGAAGATAAGGAAATAAATAACCAAGATATAGGAAATGCGATATCACTTATTGAAGGAAGGCGGAGTGAGGAAGGGAAAAAGAAAGCTGCCAGAGAAAAAGAACTGTCCCAAGTGAAAGTAAAAAAAGAAGATATTGAACTGATAGTAAAAGAAATGGAAGTTTCACAAAGTATAGCGGAAAGAAAATTAAGAGAAGCTAGTGGTGACGTAGAACAGGCGCTCATTGCGTTAACCAATTAAAATGCCGAATCCTATCGAATGCTCCACAGCTATTCTATTGTTGTTCAGACATGAACCGAAATACGAAAATGAAGATTTGTAAAAACAGCTATATGAATAGTCCGACAATTTTGTGATAGAATTGTTTATACGTGGTGCTGACTTTAAAGTTTTATTTTGAAAATAATATTCGTCCATTTGTAGTTTGATCTTTATCAGTCATCGCTTAATACTTGTTTGCCGGACACAAAATCAGTGTCTTTAATTCAAGGTTTCAAGTGAATTATCCTTCACTTGTCTGTTTTGAGCCAGCAACTTTTACAGTGCTTCCAAGCCGAGGTTAGGTTTTTTGATAGCGAAACCGCAGAAAGAACGGAAATTTGTTTAGGAAGTTCACACTCCAGGAAAACTAATAGAAGATTAAGATTCATTCCATATTTAAAAAAATCTTCCCGAATTTCTTGTTTTTCAAAACATGTTTTGGGGTATTTTTTAGTGAATGGTATTTTTTAGTAAATTTTTAAATCAAATTTGGTGTAATTTTCGTTGTGGTATTATTAAGGTTAAGGATTTCATATCTTTCTAACACTACATGATTTGCCTCTTTTTTAAACCAAGGCGGAACTTTGACACTTTTAGCACCTACAAGGCCTTTTACTCAGGAAATGTAACTTTAAAACTTGATAAATCTCGTAACTTTATTTGGAATTTATTAGCTACTCTATTTTCTATAAGAACAATAAGGGTGGCTGGAATGTGACATAAAAAGATAAAGGAAGGATAAATCAGAAAAATTATTTGATGACTTTCTTTCTCTTCCTAAAAAACAACAAATGTGAGGAGTTGCAAGGCAAATAATTTCGTAGCTATTTAAGATTTTTGGTCCCAAAAGTAATTTTTTAAAAAAAAGCTCGAAATAATATAAAGAAAGGAGAACAATTTTAGGTGAAGCTTTTGAGGAAAATAAGAACAACTCGGACTGAAACCAGATTTTTCTTGGATTCAACAAAAGCATAAAGGAAAAAGTGCTATATGAATACGTTAAGTCAACGTTCTTCTCCTCCTGCTTGCCAATAAAATTCTGTGGCAAAAAAACTTTCGCGGTAATTTAGCCTCATTTTTGAGAAAATCTTCCGCAAAACAAGTCTAAGTAGCTCAGCCGCCAAAGTATATTTCCGCAAAGAAAATACCTAATAATGTGGTGTCAGATTTTTACTTTTATTATTAAACTAGTCGTGCCTGTCACAGCAAAGTCTTAACCCGGGCGCTCTTTGGGGCCCCTAAAAACCTAAGGGTGGGGATGGTAACCCCCTCAAAGATTGATGAAGCATCTTTGGCACATATGTATTGTTAGAACATTGAAGGACAATTGGGGTGGAGGGATGACATCATCTAGTCCAAATTGATGTCATCTACCTTTGACCTCTATTTTCTAAATTAATTCCGCAAAATTACATTTTTTTCGCAAATGACAAAAATAAGTTCTGCAAATTTTAATTGAAACAAAAAATGATTTGCAAAAACACCCAAGTTTCTTTGTAAGATTTCTAGACAACTTCTTAAATTTTTTCATACCTGAAATCAACTTGTTTTTTCGCGGGCGGAAAGTAAAATTTAAATAATAACTTTTTTCCATAACTTTTTATGGGTTTATAGCTTGATATTTTGTTACTTTTCCTAACTTTTATGTAGCTTTAACTTTTAGGAAAACTGTTTTCGGAAAAATAGGTTGGAGGGGGGAGGATTACTTCCCCTCAGCATTGATGAGCCCCCAAAATAGACCAGCTAGAGTAGAGATGGAATATAAACACACTTTTCCAAAATTCACGGTCAAACTCTCATAAAAAAAATCTTACAAAATATTGCTTGTGACGTCACAACTTTTCATCACGCTCCATTACACAAAATACCGTTAATCATCGGCAAAAATCTACTGATCATTAACGCATGCGCAATAAAGCTCAATGCTATCATACTCAAAATGGAGGTAAAAGTCCTACCATGCGGTGTTGGGTCATACAAAAAATGATTGCTTTGTAATCTTCGGACTTTGTTAAAATGTGTATATAAGAAAGGGATGAGTTGGTTTAAGAATGCCATCAGCAAACTATATAGCACCGTGTCGGCACCAGTGGCAGCAACCCGCGACGCTCTTGCCGATCGACTACAGAATGTGCGGAATACCGTTGCATTCTATTACAACAGGGCAAAGGAACAAATTTCGGGAGGTACAACGCTTCACGATGAGATTGAACAGGAGGCAAGGGAGGACTACGCGGGGGATATCCGGGGGGGACGATATACAGATGCTGGAGGACGGAAATAGGATCAAGACATGGAGGTTCAACAAGCATCTAAACCAACCTCTAGGGGACGCGATCATGCGAAAAATTGAAACCCACATAGAAATGCGGGTTAAGGTTGTGTACAGCTTCAGTTGTAATATTTACAAGGGTGGGGGCGATGTGTCTGATTATCACAAAACTAAGAGCTCCGGGTCACTATCAAGCATCGCCGAAATCGAAGCGTTCGTAGAAGAATGCGAGATGAAGCGCCTCGATCTGGAGGATCACGAGTTCTGGACCAGGGCTTATTTACCACCTGCTAGGACCACCGAGACCCCGGGAGCGTATGCAGGCAAAATTCTCTTCGATCATGTACAGATTAAGGTGATAAACACACGTGAACCCCTCTTGGGATGCGGCCCTCTCCCGGATTGGTTGCGACAAAAAAGGTGCATCTATGCCATGGATGGTGAGGATGCCAGAACGGACAACCTATGCTTCTGGAGATGTCTTGCGGTAAAGGAGAGGGCAGATGTAGTACGGGGGACGGAACGTCTAACAAAAACAGCCCTCGCCCTAGCCCGAAAGTACTATGGGGACCCCAAGTTAAAGCGTAAAGATGTGCGCCCTACGAGGCTGGTGGATCTGGAGGGCGTTGCCAAACAATTCAAGGTCAACATCAGGGTCTTTGAACCCAAGACAAACTCTAAGAAAGCACCATGGCGACTCGTCTATGGTCAAAAGCAACACAAAAAGGGTTTAGATGGCATCAATCTTGGTATGCTGGACGGGCACTGTTTTTACATCAAGGATTTAGATGTGCTGACCCAACACTGGGAATGCGAGGTATGTAAACAGAAGTTTAATTACGCCTTTTCTCTCACACGGCATAAAGGGAACGAATGCGAGGTTGTCAAGACAACGATTATCTGCAAAGGGGGGAAGGTTAAACGTATGCCGAGCAAGGCAGAGAAGGTCTTTTACGCTGAGGGTTTTAGCTATGATGCTTCAAAATGGATTGAATACATGTCGCAGGAAACTGGGAGGCACATACATCACGCACTATGCGGTCATGGTGGTGAACGCGTTATCCGCGAGGATAAAAAGGAGTGGAAAGTTGATGGTTATGAGCCCATCACAAAAACCGTTTATGAGTACCACGGCTGTAAGTGGCATGGATGTCCCTGTCGGCCTGCGAGAACCGACGCGGACAAGGCTCATTACGGTGCAATCCTGTCTAAGGAAAGGATGATACGGGAACAGGGCTACAACCTCGTCACAGCTTGGGAATGTGAAAAACCACCCAAAATCAAGAGGTATTTTAAGAAGGAGTTCAGGCCCTATCCTCACTATATCGTCTTCGATTTTGAAGCTCTCCTGCATCCTTTAAATTATCAACAAACCTCTGATTTAACATATATTTCTCGACACATTCCCGTAAGCGTGGCTATTGCTGATAGCCTGAAAAAACACCCGACATTTTGGGTTTTCGTTAAAAAGTTTATTGGGGAGCAATTAGAAAAATTTGGGGGATTTCTTGAATACCTAGCGTCGAAGGTAGGTGCCGCGCTACCTGGTATCCCTGGTATGGTAATTTCTTCATTTTTTTCAAAAACAACAAAGGTCGTAGAATATGCGATCAAACACCTGTACATGGGTATTGCCGACAGCTTGAATGGGGACCCGACGTTCATCGAGCACGAAAATCCCAAGGTTCGTGGTCAAACAGTTTGTGGGGGAGCTGGAGGAGGTCGAGAGAATGTACCCGAAGCCTGACGACTTTAACATGCTCTCCAAAAAGAACCAGGAGTTGTGGAACGAATGGGTAAACCAAGTCTCTGTAATCGGTTTTAATTCTGGCAAGTACGACATCAACCTGATCAAGCGGTATTTTGTTGAAGAAATCGCGCAAGGCGATGAGATCAAAGTAGCTAAGAAGGACAATGACTATATGTTCCTCACCACCTCGAGGTTTAAATTTCTCGACATCAAAAATTTCCTTGCCCCTGGTCTAAGCTATGCCGGTTGGTGCAAGTCTTTGGTATGTAAGCTACAAAAGCTCATGTTTCCATATGAATGGCTAACAGGCCACGACAAGCTGAACTATGTTTGGCCTGTCGCTCCCGAGGACTTTTATAGCCGGCTAAGTGGGAAAAACCAGCTATCCCCGGAGGAGTACGGGACATTCTGCGCTGAGTTTTACAAACGAGGCTGCGTCACCATGATGGACTGGTTGCGTGAGTACAACCTAGCCGATGTGGAACCTTTCATTGAGGCCGTGGATAAGACGAGGTTGCAGTATTACGATGACGGGATAAATATTTTGAAGGACGCGGTAAGTATTCCGAGCGTGTCGATGCGCTACGTATTGAACAAATCCCTACGGCTGAACCGAAAGTTAGAGCTATATGCTCCGAGAGACCCATGCAGGCATAGGTGTAAGGACTCTTGTTATAGCAAGACTTGTAAGGCCTGCAAGGAGGTACGGAAAGCATGTGAAAAATGTACGAGGAATGAGGCCTACGAGCTCTTACGGACGGGGATGGTTGGCGGTCCCGCGATCGTATTCTGTCAATACCACGAACGAGACGTGACGGGTATCAGATCTCACGTGTACGGCGAACCCCACAGGTGTAGGACCATTCTAGGGTACGACGCAAATATGCTCTACCCGAGTACCTTGATGCAAGACTTTCCCTGTGGGAAGGAACAGTTGATCAAGGTGGCCGCACCGACATCGGCACATAACTTAGAGCTACTGGCGCGAGGTGTGGTGGATGGGTCGTTGTTTAGGTTTGCGCAGGTTGATATCGAGGTGCCTGAGTATCTGCGTGACAAATTCGGTGAAATGGCTCCCCTGTTTGTCGTCAAGGAGATACCCGATGATCAAATCCCCAAGCACATGCACGAATACTTGAAAACTACGGGTCGCAGGCGTGTACCTGGAACACGTAAGCTTCTAGGGTTGCTAAAGGCTGAAAAGATCTTACTGTATACCCCTGTCCTAAAATGGTACCTTCAACATGGGCTGAAAGTGACTGCCTTTTATCGGTTTCTCAAGTATGCTAGAGGTAGGCCCTTTGAATGGTTTCCGAAAGAGATTGCTGATGCACGACGGGAGGCTGATAAAGACCCCGACAAGCGTATTGCGGGGGATACGGCAAAGTTGAAAGGCAACTCGTTCTACGGCAAGATGATTGAAGATTTGGCGAGGCACGCAAATACCACGTTTACGAGGGATGAAAAGGAGGTTGATGCAGCCCTGCGAAGCCCGTACCTCGAGAACCTTGAAGAGATTGGGGATGCGTATGAGGTAAGAAGGGGCAAACACAAGTGTACTATCGATAGAGCCTACCAGTGTGGTATTGCAGTGTACCAATTAGCTAAGCTTCGCATGCTCGAATTTTACTACGATTTTCTGGACAAGTACGTGGATCGTCGAGACTTTGAGTACATTTACATGGACACCGACAGTGCCTATTTTGCCATCTCTGGGGAAGAGTTAAGAGATGTCGTTCGTCCCAAACTGGTTGACGAGTATGATGAGGATGTAAAAAACTGGTTCGTCACCAATAAATACTCGAGTCGAATAGGAGGGCTATTTAAAGCGGAATTTATTGGTTTTAGGATGATTGCCCTGACAGCCAAGTGTTATTTTGTGGAGGGTAAAGAAGGTACTAAATTTTCGTGCAAAGGCATGTCAAAGAGACAAAATGCTTTGACCTGGGGTAGATACCTGAGTGCGCTAAAGGGTGGTTTAGACATGGCCAAAAACGTAGGTTTTCGGGTACATGAGCAGGGTATGATCACATACGAACAGAACAAGCTCGGCCTCTCTGCGTTTTATGACAAAAGAGTTGTACATAGCGATGGGGTACATACCCCTCCGCTTGTGCTATAACCCCGAATAAATGGAGGTGTGTTTATATATCGCTATAATCCTACCCTATGTCCTGATCGCCTATGTTCTTTTTCGTTATAAACGACTACTAATAAAGATGTCTGATATCGCACAAATATTCGACACAGCCTCTGCGGAATATGAACAGATAGAGAAACCCATCGATAAACGTCAGGCCCTGAAGGAGGCCCTACGCAAGGGCAAGGGACACCTTTTGCCCAAAAAATGCACATAAGTGTTTATTGACAAGGAGGCCTCAGAAGAGGACATCGATAAAGTACATACCGGGTACCTTCAACGTGAGCTTCAAGAGAAGGGCGAGAAAACAGCTAGGGCACTGTCCACCCATATTATCAGCCTCTATGCTAATATGATTGGAAATATGGTGGATATCGACAGTGTTGACGAATTGCGCAGGGATATTGAAGAGACCCCATAATCCGGGACAGCATGACAGATCTCTGGATCCTTGTGTATTGTACCATTGGGAGGTGTTTAGCACCCCTCTTGGTAGCAGGCTATACTGCGAGGCATATGATCAAGAAGAAACAGGAGGAGGAGGAGGAGACTAAGGAAGAGCCTCGGACGGCGGTGCTATAAGATAAATGACTGAGGAAGAGAAACAAGAAGAGCGAATAATTACAAAACCAGTAAAGCATCCGGGGCGTGTGGCCCAGGGTCACAAGTTGGCAGCACTGATGAAGAAAAGAAAGGAGGAAATGAAACAACAGGAGGGTACTGTAGAGCCTGCAGTCAAAGCCTCTTCTGGGACTAGTTCCGTACAGTCGATGATCCCAATGCCGTACATGTATGGTGTAGGTACGCTTGCCGTGCTTGCGATAGGGGTTGGGGTTTGGTATAGATTTGGCAGGGGTGAAAATGAATCCCACAAGCCAGCGACTAATCCAGAGCCTCAGCAGGGGAAACAGGGCAAAGCCCAGCCTCATATCTCTATGTTCAAAATGTTATAGAATTTTTTCAAAAAATTACACTAAATAAATGACTACAAGCAACGTTACCCCGAAGGAAAAGGAGATTTTGGACATGTTGTACGAAACAGTCGTAGATCTTAGTTTCACCTTTGCCTATGCCATGGCCGGCAAAAAGTTCCTTGGTATTACGAGGCCGTCTACCAAGATGGATACAAATGACGTCCTCAAAATGATTGCGTACTTCGCGGCAGGTCGGGCAAGTCGCGAAATGGCCGTGAAAAAAGGGTGGCTACCCGCATCCATAGTCCCGAAACCAAAATAGGCCGCCTATTAAATTTTCTATTTGCCTTAAGAGGCAAATAGAAAATGGAGGACGCTTGCCGATGCTACCAGGGTATTGCACGAACACAAATAAATGGAGGCCAAGAAATGTTACAAATGTCACAAATTGTTTCCTCCTGAGATGTTCAAAATTAGGGGTAATAGTAGGACCAAAAGTTGTATATGTTGCCTAGCTAAAGCGAAGAAGAGGCTGTGTATCAAATGCAAGGACCCTGTTATAGAACATGAGGTAGATCCTCTTGATATTGATAGGGAGATTAGAGGGTTTCAACAGGATAAAGATTACCTACTTCTCTACACTCTCCTAACATACAACATCATACCAAAGTACACCGAACTTATCGCAGCACAACCCGAGAGCCCGGAAAAGGTACTGATAGTTGCGAGGTACCGCAGAATATTGCGATGCCTACAGGGAAAATTGGCATATACTCCGCTACCCCTTGAATATAAGACCCAAAATATCAAATTATGCCCCGCCTGTAAGGGGGATCTTATCAACAACCCTGGAGGCACATGGATCTGTGCTGAATGCCTTTGCACTATACCGAAAATAGATAGGAATAAATGGTGTTGGACGTCGTAAAAAACCCTCATACAGCAATCTTTACAGGCCCGACGTCATGCGGAAAAACACAACGTGTCCTTAATTTACTTGAAAATGAATATAAAAAAAAATATCACAATATAGTGATACTTTGTCCTACCCTACGATGGAATACCACCTATTTGGAAAGGGCCTCGCTCTGGAAGGATGATTACGTGTTCCTGATAGACCCCAAGGATCAGCTGTTTGAATGGATAGCGAAATTGTCGTCGTTATTAGCAGGCGAGGATAGTCTTTTCATAGTTGACGACATGATATCCGACGAAAGCCTCGATAAGCGTCGACAACCACTACTGGAGCTTGCCATCAGTGGTAGGCATCGGAAGCACAGCTTGTGGCTCCTAACACAGTCATATACTGCTTTACCCAAAAATTTGAGACGACAGAAAAAATCCCTGTTTGCCTGGTACCCCCATGAGAAGAGTGACATGAGGCTGCTGGACGAGGAAACAAATCTCATCTCCGATTGGGATGAGATTAAAATTGAACTGAGGAAATCCAAACATGCTTGCTTGTACGTGAGATTGGAACACCCTCGAACTTGGAAGATTCTCGAATGACCATACAAACAATCTACCTGATTATTATGACAAAAAAGATGTCTTCTAAAAAGGTTGATTATTTCCAAGGAAAACAAGTCCGATCATTTTATGTCCAGGATAAAGGTCAATGTATCGTGGCCTCCGATGTTTGGAGGGCCGCAGGATATAAACGAAGGGCCGGGGTACAGGCCATTCAGCGATATGTTCCTAGGAAGTATAAAATGCGATTAGGTGACGCCGATGTTAACCTACATCCAGACACAGTTTTGCTGACAGGGCCAGGTTTTCGATGTTTTTTAGCACGATGTGGTAGGCCAGAAGCTGTGGAAATAGCAAAACAGCTTGGGATGCCCGTCGAAGGCAGCATATGTCTCTCCAAGGAACAGGATACGCTAGGTTGCATTTTCCAAGTGTTTAAGTGTGAAGATATGAGACATCAATTCATTGTTGATGGATATAGGATCGACATGTACTTCCGAAGGTATAGGCTAGCTATCGAATGTGATGAATTTGGACATACCGATAGGGATATAGGTTATGAGGTAAAGAGACAAAAGCATATCGAGCAAGCCTTGGGATGCACCTTTATACGATATAACCCCGATGCCCCCGATTTCTCTATTTTTCACGTCATTAACAAAATTTATCGCTATATTAGGCCACGCATTACCCTTATAGGTGAGGGGTTATAAACCCCTCACCTATCGACAGGCAGGCGCTAAAATTTTACTACTCTTGCGGGGTAGTAAAATTATCATTTATGACCATGGTGAAAACCTCCGGCTGAGCATTGGTATATTAGAAATGTCTTCACAACTCGCCTTATTCAACGCAATACCCGCAGGATCCATCGAGACCTTATTTGACAAACAAAATCAGCCTCTGTTCAAGCGCGCCGATCTCGAGAGATTCCTGAATATTTTAAATGCTAGACGGTATGGTCTTGATCGACATGTGATAGTACCAAGGCGAGAAATAGAGGGTTCCAAGGGTGTACGCGGCGACTACACCCTTGGAAGAGGGAAAAATCCACATGATGTCTTCGTTACCCTTGGAGGGGCCCTGGAGATTGTTGTAAGATCAAAAAAGCCTAGGGCAGTAGCCTTGACAAAATGGCTAACCCAGAAGGGGGTGGAAAAATTACAGGATGAGCTTAAAGATCATCGTCAAGCCCTTGAGGATAGAGATATGGCTATGGCAGTACTAGCGGATGACTTAGAGGATAGGGATAATCAGCTCATGGTGCTGGGGGATGAAATTGATTCCATAACCCAGGAAAATACAAGGCTTCAGGAACGGTATGTACCACGTGCCCAAGATCCAAAGAAAGACAACGTCATCATTATCCACCGTAAGCACAGCGCACAGGATGATGACGAATACCATCATCTTCCCTATTATTGCACGCGTGTCCAGAGGCGTAATATTAGCAAGAAGAGGTTGTGGTTCAATGACAACTACCCGGGCGCGGAGGAGATTGTCGTTATTGACAACCCTAACGGCATGCATGCATTTAATCGGTTTGAAGAGGATGGACATGTGGAGCGCTGCGGGTGCCACTTCAGGCTTATCGACCTTACTCAGGATGACCTGTACGATTTGGGTGTTCCGGCACTATGGGACTAGGCAGGCGCTAATTTTAACTACTTACAGGGTAGTTAAAATTATCACTTTGGAAAATATACATTTTTGACCCTTTTGGGTGTATCTTAAAAGCCAGTGAAATATCAAAAGATGGAAGCATATCTAAAAAAAATCAATTTACAATCAACTACGATATCCAGGTACCTGTACTACATTGCTGTATCAAGGTAGGGTCGGTGACTGGATATTGCCCTACCTGCCTGGAAAATTTTAGGTATCGGGGTGGGGTATACTACGAAGGTTTTGAATACCCTACTGATGACGACCTTTTACACAGGCTAGCGTCAGGCGAAAAAGCATGGGGTACATTTGTAAGAAGCGAGATTGACGAGGATTTAGAGGATGATATTGAACGTCTAGGACTGCATATTGTTCAAAAGGATAGGAACAACTATGGGGCACTCTGCTACCAGGTCATCAAGGATAGGGACTTGAAGCTATCAGATTTGGCTGATATATCAACAATAGGCAATATACTCAAATTTCCGATACCGGATAGACGTCTAGTTGATATTGATTTGGAAAATGAACCTAGTGTCATCAAAGGTATCGTCTATGGGTATCCGTCCTACACCCAACATCCTTTGGACCATGTAAGAGATCCGAATGAAGATGACGAGGATGACGAAATAAATCTGGATGACCTAGATGAACTCGTGAAAACATTTTACCATTCCTTGATATGCTCCGGAGGTATCTGAACGTCCTCTGGAACCAGCGTCAGTTCTTCCGCAACAAAGCTTCTTTCAGGACCGTCCTTTAAATAATACAAAAGACGACTACCTGCTACTATACGATTCAGTCTATAAATTTTCCTACTCCAGAAAGCATCTGTTGCGCGTCTCTTTTGATCACCATGTTCTTCCCCTGGTTGTAGCAGATACAAGTACAAACCATCCTCAGGTAAGGGCTTTTCCTCGGGGTATTGCTGACTTTTTGCAAGTGGTACATCTTCGACTTTAATCGCCCTGTTAGGCTTTATACCGATCATAGCAGTTTTGCTGTTGTTTAGACTTTTGACGATAGTGTACAGGTGCTTAACCCAAATGGTACTGGGCTCGCCAGAGACCAACTCCCGTGCTTCTTGGGGCTTAAAGAGCCTTTCGGCAAGTACCTTGTTGTACGACTCTACAAAGGCCGTAAATGTATGGTGATATTTGGTAGTAGCCCGTTTAATCTCAACACCTTTACCTTCTAACAGCTTCGTTACTGTTGACTTGAATTCAGAACCATTGTCACATTGAAAAATCTTAGGGTATCGTAAAGGCCCTGCCTTGTAAATATCTTTGATCATATCGGAGACCTCGCTGGCTTTTTTGGTACGTAGAGGCCTATCTACCTTGTACCTTGAAGCTACGTCAATACCCGTGAGAATGTACTTGTAGGTGCTTCCATATAGCTTGTCATATGGCATATACAGTAAATCAAACTGATGCATCTCATTAGGTGTTGTAACGGTAAAATGTGGATAATCGATCTTTTTAGGGCCTTTGATATGTATCAGCCAGAGCAGCTGCCTGGATAGCCAGTGGGTGACTAGTTTTTTGGATAGACCAGCCTCCTTCGCAAGCAATTTGATAGCCCTGCGTCCGGTCCACACATGTTCCGGCATGTAGTAGATATTGCTTAGTTTTTCAGCCTCTTCTTCGGTAACAACGTGCGTTTTTGACATATTTATTATACATGTCAAAAAAACGTTCTTACAAATACCTGTAAGCTGCGAAGCCTAGCAGAGATAGGGAGCCAAGGATGAATGTGAGCTCGCCGTCTTGTTGTTTCTTGGAAGGCGTGTAAAAATCAGACAATTGCGGAGCCTTCTTGCTTGATGCTATATAGTATTGATACAGGTCGTCGTCCAACTCTTTTAGGCTTCTACCGGCCCTTATCTGCAGTTGCCTTTGCTCATTAAACCAATCAAGCTTAGCCTGTCTATCGCGTACCCATTGAGCCTGGGCATCATTGAGTTTTTCCATGGCTTCGTCATGCCTTTTTCGTTCGGCCCCGTCATGCCCCGAAAGTTTGCTGAATAGGTAGTTGGTCCCTGAAAATGCCAGGGCGTTGATTAACGCCCCTCCTGCCATGATTGTCAATGTAGCCATTTTATTTTGAGACAAAACGATTGCCTTTTGAATTGTTCTCACTCGCCCACATGGGTTGAGTGTTGGTGTAGCGCAATCTACTAGCAACCTCAGCAAGCGATGGGGCATCCCCATTTTCCTTATATTTAATTGGCACACTATGATCGATATGCCACTCCCCATGGTTTTCCCAGGTCATACCCTCAACAAACTGGGCCTCGATATGACCCCGCAGCGTTGCGATATCGCAACCCAGATACTTCTGAGAACTAAGCTCCTTATTTCCCCGTAAAGCTTTGTGTGTTCGACATCGTACAACAGAAGCGAGATGTCCAGGGGGGCGCAAATTGGACACATGGATCTAATCCTTTCATGTTTACAAACCTGGCTGCCTTTGCAGTCCTTACAATAGGCCCTCAATTTATCATGCTTGCAAATCTGACTGCCCTTGCATTCTTTGCATTGGGATCTCAACCTTTGATGGTGACAATACTGACTACCCTTGCATTCCTTGCACTGACCCCTCTGTCTATCATGGGGGCAAATCTGACTACCCTTGCATTCCTTGCACTGACCCCTCTGTCTATCATGGGGGCATCTGTTACGTTCCCGTGACGCCTTCTTTTTATCCAGGCATTTGATGCATGTCTTTGTAGTTTGACCATTTTTCACCACCTTGAATGCATCTGGTAAAAGACTCTCTTTACAATTTGGGCAGCTCCTGGTTTCCTTGCAGTGATGCCTCAATTTCTCATGCTTACAAATTTGACTTCCCTTACATTCCTTGCAGCGATACCTTAATTTCCATGGGGGCATATTTGACTTCCTCCACACTCTTTACAGGTGGATCTCTGCCTTTGATGGGGGCAGATACCACTTCCTCCACACTCCTTACAGGTGGATCTCTGCCTACCATGGGGGCACCTTGTGCGCTCCTTTGACGCCTTGGATACATTCAAGCATTTGATGCACATTTTTGTTAGTTGGCCATTTACTTTGATCCTAAAATTGTCCAAATAAAGATAGTGTTTACATCTCGAACACTTACATTTCCCTTCCATATTGATTTGTATTTGCCCTATGAGGACAAATACAAATTATGGTCACTAATACACCAAAGAATGAAACCTACCACCCAGAAAGTTTAACTGAGCATCTTGAAGCAAGTACACATAGCATCTGAAATCCCCGGTTCCGTCGGCTTTTTTGGTCATATGGAGAGTAATGCCGTCACTAAGCCTCTGTAGGGGTCTCCCGCTACCATGTAGGGTATGGTCGGGAGATGCTCTGAAATCGATAAACAACGCATACCGTTCATTGAAAAATTGGCCAATTGTCACATTCGAGTCGTGACTACCAAAGAGGTTGGCAATCTGCTCCAGGTGATCCTTTGGAAGCATGGCATGGCTATACAGTTCGTTAGGTTCACCCTCCACGGTGATCGAGATCTTCTCAATCTTGGGGTTGTAAAAGACTTCATTTACACCGGAATAGGCCTTCACTTTCCCAGGGTCTATAAAGAGTAACAAGACACCCTTGAGACTCTTGGCTGGAGTATCAATTTGAAGGTTGTATGAGGTATCCGATTTTTTCATAGTTACCACCTTGCTTCTTAGTATTCTTTCGTAGGGTAACGCGATACTACTATACCGGGACATCATAGCACTCGCGAGACCCTCATGGGTGATCTTGTCAAACTCTAGGGAAATATTGCTTATTTTATAGGCAGCGTCGGCTGCTTTGGCTGCCGTACTTCCCACGGCTGCCGTGCCCGCATCCTTGATCGCGTCGCTGTACGACGCGAAATGTAGGACAAACTGTAATCTGTCATGGAGCCCTGCCTGGTAAAAAGGGAGATCATTTGTAAGCTCAAACATCTTGCCCAATGGGATGCAAAAAGTGTTGCCATACGCCGCGGCGATGGCTTTTTCCTCATCAGTCCCGACGTACTCAGTAGCCTTGACCTGCAGGGCTCTGATGGTACCATCATTGGGGTTGATTCCCTCTAGGATGAGATTGTTCTCCCTATCAAACTTAGGGAGCCACAAGTCTCTGTAGGTCGCGAGCTTGTTGTAGTCGCTGATATTCTGCACCTCGTTGCCATTCAAGGTGATGAGTAGATTTCGCACCAGGCTTTTGCCGATATTCGAGACGATGGTACGCTTCGTGTTGGTCCCTGTAAGCACCGGGTCAAATAGTAGCCTGATGCTCCCCGGAAAAATGACATCATTCTGTCCTAGGTTGGGTATCTCAGCATAAAGGTCTTCATTCTGATTGATTGTGGAAGGTATATGGCTTACCTTGACGCGCTGCCGTTTCCCTTTGATAGCAAGGAGCTGCTTCGTTTCTGCGTAGGGGTCTAGGATAGTTCCAAATCCACTCATGTTTTATTATAGGGAAATTTTAAATAAAAGATGCCAACTAATCCAGTATTTGTACCTGATATTGATCTTCCGGATGATGAGGATGAGGGCCATCCAAATAAGCCCGATGATACTACGTCAAAACTCCCCGGAACGCCAAAACTCCCATCAACAGGGCCTTCAACAGAACAACAAGGTGCTCCAGGGGATTTCCTTTCGGATCAGAGGAAAAAATTGCTAGAGGATAGGGTCAACAACCTCTACGATCGCCTTACGGAGAAGTTGAGGCTACGGCCTGATGCGAGATATTACGATGCCTTCAGGGTGGATAAGGGGAATCAACTTATTGTTAAGGAGATAGTGAAAGGGAAAAAAACCTTCAAGGAAATAGTGATTACAAATCAAGATGGTACCTTAAAAACCGTTGGCCAGATACAAACGTTGCTAGGTAGTAATCGTTTGCCCTGGGTTTTGCCGACTATGTTACACCCAATAAAGGTGGTAAATTCAGGGCCCAGAACCTCTTGAAAAGGTATAGCAAAATAGAGAAGGAGGCTGAGAACGCTGAAAATATTGAGATGGAATCGTTGGAGGAGATCGATTAATTTGTAGATGCCACGGAGAGCCTTATACAAGACACTTCGTTTGCTGGGCCTGATGAAGGTGGCATCACCGAACGTGAAAGAAGGGGGCTTGACCTCGAACTTCAGACATTAAGAGGTAACTTGAAAAGCTTGACAAGCAAGATGATTTCGCTTGATAGCGAGATTATCAGGGCAGAGGGTAATTTGAAAGAACTTGAGGAGAAGAAGACCGGGGCAGATGAAGGACAACAAGCTAACCTTGAGAGGGATATAGAAAAGGTGAAGAAAGAGATTAGGGATCTGAATGATAAAAAAGGCCCTAAGGGAAGCACATGGCATGCTATCCACTGACATATACCCCCAGCTGAGACATATCAAGGAGACGTTATTGAAAATTGCCGGAGATGACACGTCTTTGCTCGAGAAGCTTAAAATCTTGTTCAAGGAACAGGGGATCACTATAGCCAGCATCGTCTCTGCTATTGGTCTACTGATAAGCACCATTGTACTCTCCGTTACGGGAGGAAGTGCCGCGGCAGGTGCTGCAGGAGGAAGTGCCGCAGCGGGTGCGGGAAAAGGCTTCGTAAAAAAGCAGCTTGAAAGGCTTGGAAAGTTCCTGAAATACCTAGCAGTTAAGGCAGGTGCTGCCTTACCTGGTATTATGGGTACGGTTGTCTCCTTCCTTCTGAGGGTAGCGGCAACAGTCGTGGAATACGTGGCAAAACATCTGTACATGGCCATCGCGGCCGCTGCCGGGTTTGCCGTGTTCTATGTTAGGGGGGTCTAATATGAACTATTTTCTTAGCCATATGTAGGCAATGATGATTCCTACCCCTGTCGTGATCAACGCGACCTTCGTATCCTCGTGCTGTTTTTGTGTTGGTTCCCTGTGCTCAGTAGGATGTATAGGAGGCGTAGCATGCTTGGGATGTAGTTTAATATCCGCCACATGTCTGATGGTATGTTCGGTATGTCTAAGGGGTGTGGCATGTATAGGTGTTATGATAGTATGCCTAGGGGGTGTAGTATGCTTGGGAGGTGTGGTATGTATAGGGGGTATAGTATGCTTGAGGGGTGCGGCAGCCGCATGCCTCACAATAGGTTTGTTATTAACATCAACCCGGACCCCCACATTTACATTGGCGGGTGCGATCAAAATATTATTGTTATACCCCACAATTTTACCTATTCGCAAATTCATGTCGGAAGGCAGCATGTACACGCTGGGCATGACGGCGAAGTTTACCGGAGTCCGGGCATATTGCAACACCTTCTGGAATTCCGTGATATCATGCCCCACATTTTCCTGACGTTGTACCATGGCTTCGAATTTTTGCATTAAAATCTGCCTTGCTGTGTAGTTATCCGCACCTGAGCCGAGTAAGGATGCCTTTGCCCTTGCCTGCGATCCAAGCAATAAGACCACGTAGACGCGAATACTCTCACTTAGCTTGGTCAGACCCTCCGATGTCAAGCCCTGACTTGTTGGTATAATGAATTTGGCCCAGTCCCCATCAACCTGTGGCCACCATCTTCCGTTGGTGAGTGATGCACTTACCGACTTGGTCTTGTACATGCCATTGGGATCCGCACCATATTCTCTACATACTTGCGCATACCCGGAGGTTGAGTAGGGATTTTTGTACTGACTAAAACCATCGTTAAAAGACATGGGTACCTTCATCCTTGCTAGGATGCGACGCATGTGGTAATATATATGAAATTTGAAGATGGAGTTGACAAGGGGTACGGAGCCCGTCATATGCTTAGCAGATATGCCCAATGCAGTGCTTGCGCAATGGGTGGCAAAGTTCACCTGAATATTCCAGTAGTCCAGGGCCTGTCCCCTTGTCCAGCCCTGAATGACAGGGTCGTTCAGGTAGGTTGTTGTAACCTTTATGGGGTATTTGGTAAACTCGGGGAATGCCACAGAAATGTGTGACTCCGTCGATACATACAGATCCTGATGCTCCAGGTTGATTACATCAAGTGGCCATTCTCCCCTGTTTGATCTGTACTTTGCCCTGGGGTTGTATGAGTAAATATTCATCCCTTTCTTGTAAGAAGAAAGGGATGAAGCAACTCTACATCACCGATATATATAAGCCTACGATATTTGAAGACTACCTGGGACAGGATACTAGGATAGCCTTAAAGTCCATCAATATTCGACCCGTATGGTTGAATCTTTACAGCGATAATGAATTTGTCATACGTAAAATGGGGCCCGACCAAAGAGAGATTAGGATTGAGATTATGAACGGCCTATACAGGATCGAGGATTTGGCGGCTATCGTGAACAGTCAGGCACAGGACAGGATAAAACTTTTTGTCCTAAAAAATGGACTCTGTAGGCTCCGTGTCGCCGACGGGTACACGGTGGTGATTCATCGACAGCTTCAAGAGCTCCTGGGTCTATCCTACGACCCCAGTAAAAAGTACTATCAGAAGGGGGACTATGATTCCTTCTACAAGACTGACATCTACATTCGGCTACGACTCGTTTGCCCTCAGCTGGATGAATGTGATGCCCTGCTGGATGGCAAAAAATCTAAAATTCTTGCTTTGTTACCCACCAAGGAATTTAACGCTTGTGGGGATATACTGACCTGGACTTTTGATACTCCAATTTACATGCCCTTAAAAGGCTCTACGGATCGCCTCGAGTTCATGCTAACAGATGAATTCCATCATGACAAAAACGTTTCGTTCACCGGGATAACAATGTGCCTTCTCATAGAATAAATAAATAAATGGCCGACATAACGAAGCTGTATCCCAACCTACCAAGTGCACATGCACAAGGCGCTGACATGCAGGATGAAAGCCAAAAGTATAGACTTGATGAGATTGGTGAGATTGAAAAGTATCTGCGAAGTGAAATTAAGGAGCGGGACAAACTCGCAAAAAAGTTTAAGATGCATGGGACCTGGGTACGCTACTGTGACCATGGGCTGCTTGGCATCGGTGTAGTAACATCGGGGATCGGTATCGGTACCCTGTTAGCCGGGATAGGTGTACCATTAGCAGTGGCAATGACTGGCCTGACCATGGCTGTAGGGGTAGGACAGGCGGGTCTGAGGACTGCTGGAAAAAGGCTACGCATCAAGTCTAGGAAGCATGAGAATATAAGACTATTGGCGGAATCAAAGCTGAACTCTATTATTGATCTAATCTCAAAGGCGGTTGAAAATGGGGTGATTGATAAATATGAGTTTAATATGATCGTGAAGGAGAAGCAAAGGTATATATTGTTGAAGGAACAGATGCGGCAACGTTTTAACCGCATCGTGAACGCCCTCAATGAAGAGGAGCGGGCCCAGCTGGTTGCGAAGGGGAGGCAGGAGGCACATGATGAGATTTTAAAAAACGTGAGGTCTGTACAGTATGTAAGTAATACCTAGAACCTGAGTATAAGCCTTAATTTTATACATATTTTATAGGCACTATATGACCTATAAAATATTGGGTTTTTTTCTAAGCCTCATTCAGCAGCCATTCCTTTTTGAATTCCTTGTACCGACATTCCACAACATGTGCCTGGGGGTAGTGGTTTTTGCCCTGCACATACACCGATGAAATAGCCAGAATGGCACTGGCTTGACAGGGCTCGTCATAGGGTACCGGCATACCATGGAATTTGGTTGTTATCTCGTCTTTGTAATATTTAAGTTTGGTGTTCACCTAACGGTCCTTTTTGACCGTCTCCGTCGTCAATTGCTCAGAAATCAACTCTTCGACCTTATTCAAAATTTGACGATATTTTTCAATCCAGTCGGGGTACTCTTCAAAATCAAGACTCATCGCTGGTACGGCATTGGCATTGTACCGGGTCACTCCATTCGGTGACCAGATTTTAGGTGTTTTTACCCTGAGTGCTACCACGAGGTCTATTGTATGGTACCCTATGATGTACCGCTGATCCTTGCCCCCGTTGGCTGGTATTGGATCTGACACTGTCAGGCAGTCCACGTTGATTTCATTGATGTCTGTAAAATTGGCGGCAAATGAGTAGAAAATTTTAGGGCTGACGAGCTCTTTCTCAAATTGTAGCATCTTGTTTTATTGTAATTCGAACGACTTCAGAGAATTGCATGTCATCGTACATACACATCCACCTCCATTATACGTGATGTATTCCTGGTAGCAGTACCAGCACAGCATTTTAGCTTTCACCACAAACCTTCGTCCGCAGGTACACCTGTCATACTCATCCAGAATACGTTCACAGTCCTTACATTGTTCTTCCATTTATATTATCTAGGTCATTAAGGTGATGCCATAGATCCTAAATCCTCCGACTATTATACTTATCCTTCTCTGATTCTTGTACTAATGTTAAGGCCATAAGTGGTAGGGAGAGACCAATGCCAGCCATAAAGGTCATGAATACTGCATTTTCAAATATATCGAATTTTGATTGCCGACAGTTAATACACATTTATTAGTATTAGTATTTTTATAACACAGTTCACCTCTTTATTGCGCATGCGTTAATGATCAGTGGATTTTGTTGATGATTAACGGTATTTTGTGTAATAGAGCGTGATGAAAAGTTGTGACGTCACAAGCAATATTTTGTATGATTTTTTTTATGAGAGTTTGACCGTGAATTTTGGAAAAGTGTGTTTATATTCCATCTCTACTCTAGCTAGACCAGCATGAATAAGGCTTAAGGTTATTCGGAAAAACCCGTAAAAATTAATGACGTAAGAATTAACCCAGTATAAAGTAACCTTAAAAAATCCATAGCGCAGTTTTTTAAAAGGGATTTACATAAGTAGCGCATCCGCGGATCAAACAATAAAAAAAACCCAGCATGTCGTACTAGCATAATTGGCGAAGAAGTTTCCATACTTTTCTGTTACTAGTACAAGGTGTCCGGTATTCGTAGAGTTTAGTCTACGATTCACAGAGTAACCTACCTTATTCCATGAAATTAACGCGAATTAAATTTACGGTCATGAAATTAAGGCGGTTCAATGAAATTAATTTGAAAAAGGCATTTAATTAACGCGGTTGAGCAAGGTTGTTTTCAAAAATGAATTTAATTAACGCGGATTTGAGAATATGTGATATCACACGAAGCAAAAATTACGGCAACAGTCGAATCCACGGTAGTAAAGCGGTCTCCTCTATTACAAGGGGGTTTGGAAATCGAAAAAAAAGTTTTTGTTTATTGGAAAGACAATGTTAAAAATTTAAAAATTCTGGAAGAAAAACTGCTTTCAGTTAATTTTTGCACTTGGATCAGAGTATGAAGATTATACAGAAGCTATTTTAAAAAAGATCGCTGAAAAAGAGAACACCGTTGTTGAGCTATCGTTCGATGAGGAGAAAGTAGTAGAAAATTTGTAAAAAAAGTTGTATTTTTATATTTTTTAGGCTTTTATATATTATAAAAAAGTCACCAAATTAACAGTATTTTAATTAACGAGTCATGAAATTAAAAGTCTTTAAATTAACACTGCATTTAATTAACGGTCAATAAATTAACGCGAATTTTAAAAAACCGCGTTAATTTCATGACTCGTTAATTTCATGGAATAAGGTAAATGAAATTCGAAAATGTACCTCTTTGACGTTAACGTCAGGTATTTTGGACGGAGAATTTTTACTTCGCCATACCAACCGCAGAGTTGAGGTGTAAACAGACTCAAGCGGGCAGAAAGGACAATATTTAAATTGAAATATTAATTTTAAGAAATTCCTCGTCCTTTATTCTCCCAACACCTAAAATTTGACAGACCAAACAAAACAAACCTCTTTTTCCAGAAAATTGAAAGAGTAAAATAACTTATAAAAAATGGCAACAAAAGTATAAGAAATACTAGAAATACACCTAACCGAGTTAGCATTGCAACTGGAATTTTAAAAATCTAGTATAAAATTCATTTTTTTACAAATTATATCAACTTAGTTTTACACAAAATTTTATTTTACTGGTGCACATAAACTCATGCCCCAATTGCGAATTTTTTGTTTTAAATAGACAAATATATAAATATTCTTATAAGTTCTAAATTGTCATCACAATAACAAAGACGTTCCAGAAAGCGCACATTACACACCATTAGAGTTAGGCAGCAAAAAAAAAAACCACAAGGTTCGCAAGAAGAGTAAAAAAAGTGAAGATATCTTAAACGTACTAATTATCGCGTATTTTTTAGCGAGTAGAACCAGAATATTTATTTTCAAGAATAACTAATTTCACGAGTATAAATATTCGCAGATGGTTAATTTGTGAGCAAAATATCCTCGTCGTTAGGCGTTTTTGAGTATGACAGCCCACTATGCATGTATTTACTTTTACACACCACAGATATTCTACAAATTTGCGCGTACTCATATTCGCAAATTATATATAGGTATTTGCACACTGATCCCAAACAAGTTTCTTTGAATCGCAGCTACGTCTTAAACGTTTTATGAAAGGTGGTCGTCAATATATTCTCAACTTTTCAAAATGATATTACAGCATTTAAATTCGAGGTGAAGTGAGATCGACTTGAGATGTAAATTTACATTAAAGATAACAAAAAATCAACAGCTCTAACGTTTCGAAAACATGACATTTGGGGAAGGTGTACTGTGAGGAATATAGGCATAATTTGCGAAACTCGCAGAGCGTAAAAATTAGTACGCTTAAAACAGTGTCAAACGGAAAAATGTAGAAATAATTTAATTATTCTAATCTAGTAAGCGACGAATCTCCAACGACAATCAATCTAAAAATAAAATAAAACATTTTTTTATTTGATCAGTAGGATTTTAAACGTGGTCAATCATATCTCTGTTTAAACTCACCCGTATTCGAGTCATTTGAGTAAAGCCGCTGCAAGACAACTTTACGAGAGGAAGAACTCATTTCGGCGAGATCGAATTCTTCTTTATAACTAAGAAAATAGAAAAATATTAGTTATATATCAAAAACAAAAACGTGATGATTAGACAAGATGAAAATAAGTTTTACCTTCCAGACGACAGCAATTTTTCTCCATCTTCACCCTGTAGAAGAAAATCAATATGTCATTAAGCCACGTCTCAGTTTGGAAGTGAAGGTTTTGAAATTTGGAGAGATTTGTGGGAGGTCAGTTCAGATAGCGGAACAAAGGGCCAAATGAGCAGTGTAGAGGAAGACCCACCCTATTTGGACAAAACACAATTCTTAGAGAAGATATTTAAATTCATTTTTCTTTATTTTTTATTCCTACGGAATATACCCATTGTTTTGATCTTATCCACCCTCATAAAAATGCAACTCCTAATTCTTCACTTCACTACACACTCCTTAAAAGAGACTATAATTACTTACCACTGCATTTTCATTAAGTTTTTGCAAACGTTCTGTTAAATGTCCCACTTCTTCACGTAGAATGATATTTTCTTCTAGTATGTCCATCTCATTTTGTTCGTTCTTTTCCTGAGAAAAGAGGGAGGAGGGAGTTGTAATTAGCAAATTTATTTCTAAACACAAGAAAACAAGAAAACAGAACACTTACGAGTTGTGTTTGCAATAATTTTATTGTGTATTTATGACAATCAATTTCTTTTTCCATTTCTTCTATTCGTCTAAGAGCGTCTTGAAATTTCTAAAGGACATATTTCAAACATCATATGACGTACATAAGTTGATTAATTTTCGCGCAGAGTAATTTCCGCGAAAATCGCGCATTATGTCCATATTCGCGAAAATTTGTCTGATCGAAAATTCCCAAAAAAATCAATTCGCCAAAATAAATCTTCGCGAAATTACTTAAAATGACTTACTCGTTAAAATTAACTTCGCTAAATTTTTTGGAAAACAAAGGATTTTTTATTTATTTCTCTCTTGTTTTTCTCCCTACATTTCTTTTTGTAGTTGATAAAATATGAGAAAGTTTAATTAATGACTGCCTTATCTGAATAAATAAGTCCAGAAATAAATTAAACTTCCGAGAAAGTACTAGATTCATGAAATAATTGTTCGCCAAAACCTTAAAATGGTACATTCGCGGAAAAAAAATGTTCTCGAAATAACTCCACGACTGATTCGCAAAAAAAAATCTTCCCAAAATGCATATTTTTAGACAATATTTTTAGAAAATAAGTCTTAATCCAATTAAAGTATTAACTGAGTAGTGTATAACATCTAGGAGTATAAATAAACTATCTATCCTCCTTAGTTAACATGAAGTTCATTTTGAGGGCGTTATAAATGCATTAGGGCGTTAACCAGCAACGCATGGTACGAAGTACATAGCATAGGGTAAAATCTCCGAGTATTTGTGGAGTACGTGTTTGCTAAATGTTCGGAAAATGTCGAATAACATATATCACATGATACTTTGTTCTGTTCCGTGAATTAACACTTACATTAGTTATAGCAGCTAACTGATCTTCTTTCTCAGCAGTGACATGTTTTTCTTTCATCGTGGCGTTTGCTTCTGACTGGACTAGCGGATCCACCACTGCCATAGGACTTGACTAAAAAATAGTGAGTTCACTTATATTATACTGACATGTGACAAGTGTGGCATATCTCACTCAGTGCAATGTTTTTTATTGTTAAATGCTTACCATGCAGGTGCGAGGAGACAAGGGTGGGGCATCCATCGTGTTTCGAACAACGCAGGAGTTCGATCGTTTTAATGGCATCTTCATTAACGGAGATGGACAGTCAGCCTGGATAAAGATTTAAAAAATTCTCTAGCTGTTTTTATCCTGCACAATTAGGGTTTTACATTTCAAATTTTTTTTTGCTGATATCAAATTTGTTCAGTTGGTAAGTGTTTGCATCGCATTTCCAAACGCAGTGATTATTTTAACCTTGGACAAGACTGTACAATTTTATTCGGCGGATCAATGTGATGTAACTTAAAAATTACTTCTCTTGTGATTTCCACTAACATTTTTCAGTGAAATGGTCGGTCTAAATATGCATGCTTTTGATAAGAAATTTCCTTGTGCAAAAATGCAGCTAACTAACATTAACAAGGTTGCCACTAGAGTCAAATTTGAGGGAATTTGAGGTCAATTGATGAGGATTTTCAATCTTTCTTAAGAAGATGGCGATGTTATCATAATAAAACAAAAATATGAGAACTGAGGTCATTTTCATATTTTTCTAAAGGAATTAAAAAACAGGCTGGACTACAATACTTAACTTAAATTGTGTATATTTGGGAAGAAAATTGCTAAAAAAATCTATTTTAGTGAGGATACGAGTTTTGAGGACACTTTAAAATGGAGCATTGAGGAGCTTTGAGGTGTAGCAACCCTTCAGAAACAGGTTAAACAACAAATTGGTGAGACGTACCTCTAGCAGAGTTCTTTTTAACTTCAACAGCTGTGTCTTCATAGATCTAACGTCGTTTGAAAAATGCAAAAACGACGTATTATCCATAACTATGTTCCCTTCAAGTGTTTCCTTTAAGTTCATCTCCTTAGGGACTCGAAATTTTGAAGTTAAATCCTGCGATGCGAACGTATTACGTCTTATTAGTTTGGAGAACTTTCCGTCTTTAAAGCCACCACGGGAGAGAACACCAAGAGATACGGTGTTACACCTAGCAGGGTGGCTAAAATTAAATTCTTGACCCAATTCATTATGATTTGGGGTGGTTGGAGAAGAAAGCATAGATTGTGTTTTCACATGTGTCTTTTCACAGTCTTCTTCTATCACATCTTCACTTAAAGTTCTAACTTTAAAATGATCGATTTCCTCTCTGTGCTGCAATATTTCATGCGTCTCAGAAAATTCTTTTTCGTGCGAAACCTCCTCATGAAAATCTTCTAACTGTAGTTGTTTTGGCGTACCAAAATGTGTCTCAGCAAAACTCAGTTCATCAGACAGAGACACTTCATTAGTAAGTTCTAATTTTTTTGTCACTGAATTGCTCAAAGTAGTAACGTTCGTTGACTGTTTTAAAGGACTAGTAGTTACAGTAACCACGTTGGTTGGACGAGTGTTTAAATTACTTGATATAGCTGCAATTACTTTAAGTATGTCTTCAGTAAAAGGAGAATTTTCTGACATTTCTAAAGCAGATTCGTTTAAGTTGGTTTTATAAGGGGTGTCATCCCCAAGATTTTTAGGCATGGTCTCGTTCCCAATAAAGTCTTTTGATTCGTTAAACTCGTTATTATCATCCACATGATGAATTGTCCTAGTCTCATCGAAATATTGTGAGTGTATAACACGTGTTTGATCTAACGATTCGACACCATAGTTCTCTTCTGTACCAACATCAGATGCATTCACTACGCTACTATCACTTTCAACATTCTCAAACTGACTCTCGTTTGAATCGGTTGAGATAATTTCTGTTTTATTCAAAATTGAGGCTCTGTTGTACGTTGCATTCAAGTCACTGACAGGAGCTGTAAATTGCATGTTAGATGAATCGAATACTGATGTCTCGTTATGGTTTTTGTCTTCCACTATTCTCGTCTCATTCGCTGCATTATTTGTTTGAATGGTTTGTGATAGATCAAAAGTCGAGTTGGGGTCCTCGCTATTACCGATAGGACTAATTTTTAAATGTTTTTAAATGTTCTTTACCAGGTGGTTGTGTTGTATGGCATGGCGTTGATATATTGACAGTACTGTTGTGTGAATTATTCAATGTTGACACTCTCGGTCTTACCGTTTTTCCAGCAAATTTGTTTACTGTACTATTCGCTGCACCAATTTTTTTTGATAGACCACTTGGTGCACCGAATTTATTAAGCGAGCCAGTTGACGCAGCAATACGACTATTTAAAGTTTCCGTGCTACCTCTTGATTGAGCCATTCCCGACGTTGGTCTTTTTCTGGGCTCACTTATTAAATTCTCTTGTGACGCACTTCTGTTCGACCAAGTTTCTTTCTTAGCACCCCTAGGTTTTACTAAGCCTTGAGGTAACGTCTGTAGTGATCGAGATAAACCTCTACCACCCGATAAATTTCCGGAATCATTTGAAGGTTTCACAGCGAATCCTCTAGGCTGCACTAAACATGACTTAGGCCTCTCTTTGCTTGCTTGAGTTTTGGGCTGTATAAGTTTGGGCTGTGATTTCCCTTCAGGAATTAGTTGTCGTCTGATTGGTTTCTGTTCAGTCCCATAAGTAACATTATTTTGCACCGACATACGAGTTTGGTTTTGTAAAACTGGTTGATGAGGTGGATGTCTCGATAACTTACTTTCTGGTGCTTTCAATACTCCTGTGACTCTTTTCTTTCCAACATAAGGTATTTGACTAACATTAGCTCTACTTCTATTATAAGGAGACGGTCCATGCTGAAAAGAATTTACACTTGTCGGTGGGTGTCCATATGTTTTCATCAGCATCCTGGGTCTTACTGCATCGTTGTGAGGCTTACTATGCGCTAAACCCATACTTGATTGCGAGACAGGCACTGTAACATCTTGTGGTCTATACACAAACATAAAAATATTTATACTATTTTTGAACAGCATGGGTGAACTGTGTAATATTTGATGCATTACTTGTTGTAGTCAAACATTAAGCATGTAGAGTAAATATGCTGATCTAGCAAAACTGAAAACTACGTTCATATATAAAATTAAAACGTGATTGTGTTAGTTTATAGAATATGAAGATTAAATTATTATCAAAACAAGATTTTAAACGCTGTTTTATTTACTGAAGTTACACACAAGTGCATGAAGAATTTAGGCTTAAAACATACAAAACAAAAACACAAATAAAAATAAAAATGAAAATTAAGATTATCATAATTTTATATACTGTTATAATATCAATGGCAAGGTGGTTATCATCATGGAAGTAACAGTTTTTTTTACCCAAAATAAATAACAAATTACAAAAAACTTACCTTTTAAAAGTATAATCTTGTGTCTCTGTTGAAGTTACTAAAAACAACATAATTAAAAAAAAACTTTACAAATGAAATGTTGAACAGTCAGTTTGTACACATCACAATTGACACAGAAGAAATTTGAACTTTGTTTATTCAAGACTTAACATGGAACACGATGCAGTATCAGATTGTACAAACAGTTTTATTAATGTGGGTAAAAAGTTTTTTTACCTTGTGAAGGTGCTGAGGGGCGAGTGAATCCAGGTGCCTTCAGCCTGGAAAAACCAGGAGTAGGAAGTCTTGACATTTTGTTCTAAAATAAAAATATAAAAAAACATTTATTTTGATATTGTAGTTCAGTTAGAAATACAAATACAACTACTATTTTTTATTTCATTTAAGTTTCAGCAAACTCAACAAGGAAATTTCAATTTACATTATATTGAGATATCAAACACAAAGTGTACAATGTTAGAGAAGCATATAATTACAATGTTCAATTATTAAAAAGCAAAAGAAATATTACTCCTACTTTGAGAAGAAAACATTAATTATTCTCAAGCTGTTCAGAGTCAAACTACACACAAAAAACAAAATAGAATGCAATAGTAAAAAATTTCAATAATCCATCGCTGCACAAATAAAACCCCTGAAATCCAAACACCTTTTCAAAAAATGTTAGCTTCTTTGTTTCCTTTAAAAGAGTCAGTTCTCACTTTTGAAAAACAAAACGAAAATTAAATTCTGTAATAAAAAAAAATAAAAAAAAAGCAACAGCTTAAAGTAGATAAGAATATGCAACCCCACATTAAATATTTATCTCTGTGTCCACAAAACCTACCCTCCATTTCAACATAACAAAACATTTAGGCTGGTTCATGTGGTAAACATCAATAATAAACAACTTTTTAGTACAACCCTTCAAAGGATTTGTCTTTAATAAGAGAAAAAAAAGTATTCAAGAAACTTAAAAGGGAGGAGTTTACATATAAAACTTTTACTAAATTTTTCTTTAACGTTTATAAAAACATAATGTTTAATTATTTTCCTAAGTACTAAAGTAAAAGTATATGTAGGCAGCAATAGAGTAGTGAAAGAGAAGTGGGTAAACGAAAGTGCAATGTGCACTGTGTTTCAAGGGTGTAGGGTTTAAGGGAGTTAACACAACAGTAAATGTACTTTGTAAACAATGTGAAAAAAGTGACAACCATTCCAAAAGAGTCCCCAATGACATGTGAAGCGTGTTGTTACTTCCTTATTACAACACTGCATGTTGACTCGTGCCTCGACTTAGTTTGAAACAAAGCTAAATGGTCGTTACAAAAAAACTTAAAAACAGCTTATTTAAAAAGTTTTCTGGTGTAGATGTTTCATACATTGTTTTCGTGGATAATTTGTGAAGCAATAAGTTGTAAACTATTAATTTTTGGCAATAACTTTTGTAAAAAAATGAAAGGTCTAAGTTTTGTATATCTTAATTTTTAAAAAACAGACATTATTTGCACGTTACAATTAGAGTTTTTCGTGCTTCGCCTAATTTCACTCAATTTTATTCATCCATCTTTCTGTGGAACATTGCTAAAAAATATTTAATTTCCAATATGAATTATATTGAACTGTCTGAAATTACAGTAATTTTTTAATTTTGCCTCAAATTTACCAAAATCACAAATATACAGTCAAAACTGTGTATCACAGGATAATAAAAAAGTAACCGTCCTACAAAGACACTTCGAATAATAGCCAAATATTAAATCTTGCATCATTAGCTGTCTTGCGCAGTGTATTTCTTTTCCACTACATCAAAATAACTCTCCTACCAGTAAATCAACTGATTTCCATATGATAAGTGTGTATCAACATTGGAAATGAAACTTCAGTAGAACCACAAGTGTTTAAAATTGTTTGTGAAAAATAAGTATGATGTTTCAAGAATACTTTCTTAGCAAAATATATATTCTATAAAGCAAATTCTTAACTTTATAATGAATGATAAAATTCCTAACCAAAATGCATTAAAATTGGGAAAATATTTTTCTCCCAACAAACTCACTATAGCAAAGAAAGTTATACTAAAAACACTGCGCTTCAAGTGGTTAGTTCACACTCAATCTCTCGGACTTTAGTTTGCAGGGAGTTGATAGATATATTAAGTTCCTTTGCCAAAAGCAATAAAGCTCAGAGGAAGAGAGTTCCAGCATTGTGTTGCTGAAACCGAGGGCTAAAATATGCTGCCTCATTTTTTTGTTATTTTTATTGCCCGTGGAACTTAAAAATGGGATATTAAATCCAACAAAACAATTTTTTTTTAAAAATGTGGTAGTATATTTTAGGCAAGACTGTGCTAAACAAGAGGACATTCATTTAATAACTTAGTTTCCAGGACTTTTGGGACTGGAAATTTGCCTTTTTTGTGTGTCAAAATAAAATAAATCAGAAAAATTTCATTAAAATAATACTGTAGTTTTGTGATTTGTGATACTCAATGAACTTACAGTATTCTTAATGCCTTTACACAGACATTTGTGTTAAAAACTTGGCCATCATCTAAAAGTAATTATTATTCATTTTTTACTTTAAAAATTGGTCATTGGCTGCATTGAGTACAGTACAGTAGCATTTGTACTAAAAAACACATGTGAAATAGTGGTTAGCAAGAGAGGTGACTGTCTTAGAAAGGTGACCAGGAAGACAGATTTAACTGTAGTCAGCATAAAGAAAATTACATTTAAAGTAATTTAAATTTAGTATGTTTTAAGTAATATAAAAATCAGTGCATAAAAAATAAGACTTACATTTCTCAAAAAATTAGTGCAAATAAAAAACAGCAACACCTGATCACTGACCTTAATGCTAGCTGTTAAGAATACAAACGCAAATGCAAAAAAACTCTGAATGGACTACATGTGTGTTGTAAATAATTTATAACACACACACACACTTTAAGTTTAAATTTTTAATTACTAAAATATAAATATTCATGTGTAGATAAATATATTACATCATGTCCTACATGGTGTCAATTAAAAATTTAGATAGTCATTTTAAAACATTATTATTTTACAGTGAAGAGCATTACCTTTGTCTTTGGCATAATAATATATACTTTTGAATAAAATTCTCAAGTAGAACTTAACATTCAAACTTAAAAGGGCTGTGTAGCACTACCATCCTATCCTTGTACAACCATAGGCAACCATTTGTGATTTAATCAGTTCAAACATAAGACAACTAGTTCAAGATTATTTCTTAACAAAATAATAATAGCAGATAAAACACTAATTTTTATCACATGTTTCTATGGAAACTCTTTAAATTAGTAGTTTTAAAAGAAAACATTTCAATTATTTCAAGAATTAGAACATTGTTATGTGATGAGCATAATAAAGATTAGAACAACATAAAATTTTCTTACTAAAATTCACTTTTTAAAAGCACTGCTCCAACATAAGGTTAAAACTTTGAATATGTAATACAAGTGGTAAAGTGATTGTCAGAAATAAATATTTGAGAACAATTACCAGAAATATATCTAAATGAATCAAACCATTATTACAGTTTTGTGATGCCCTAAGATATAAGAGAACAACAGAAAACTTTAAAAAATATATTTCCTTTTTTCATTTTAGTGAAAATTCAAAACATCTTGAGAATTTTAGAATAAAAGCATTATGTGTGTGTTTTTAACATCCCCTATGTGTAGTAGGCGTCGTATACAAATTTTGTATGGTAATTTAAAAATTGCACATAATTCCTATACAGAAATCAGTTAACGAATTTTTATAAAAACTCTCAAGAACTTTATACAATTTTCATATCATTTTTAACAAAACGTCCAATTTTATACAAACTGTAAATTAATTTGATTTTCAATGTGCCACTTAAATTGTTTGTGGCAAGACCCAGATATAATATTCATTTATTGAGAAAATACTTGAATTAGTCAAAATATATTATAGCTAAAAATACCTGTATTCCGTCTGTTTGTTTAAAATGGCTGCCTGTGCTAAAAATGCGTGACAAAACTACACCTGAAATCGATGTGATTTTTTTTGCAGCTAACAACTAATTGCAAGAAAAATGTTTAATTTGTGGAATAGTTGAAGCATAGTGAACACTACCAGTCGGGAGGTAAAACTAACCAAGGTTTTATTTTTAGAACGATTTGTATAATCTTATGCTCCCAAGACAGTTTCTTAATTTTGAGTAAATAAACTACAATGAAGTTTTTTCTACATTTCGAAGATCTCAGTACTTAGTTTCTTATAGACAAGTTTATTAAAATACAAAATCCAGTGCAATTTCGATCTTAAAAAATATATTCCACAAAATCTATAAATTAGAGTAAATTGTCAGTTTGGTTTGTGTGGTCCTTCTTTTTGTAAGACAGATCTTAAGAATATTCTCAGTTCTTGTCCCCTTACTAACTGTCAAAAAATTGAAAGAATCTTTCTTGATATAGTCCGGTTAGTGTTTGGGCTTTCTAAATAAAATATTTGTTATTCTTTTTTTCATTCTTTTGTTCTTTTTTATTGCGACTCTAGCAGCATGGATAAGTTTTTACACCACACATATATGGCTGCGCATAAACAGTACTTTGTAAGGGGAACATAGAAAATATTATCAGTCTGGGGTTCCCCAACTGACTGTTACTGAATTTAAATAATCTGACTTGGAAGGTCAGCAAGTTGTTCAAAAGAGATGGTTAACATTAGGTAATTAAATTAGCAGCCCAGCCACATAAGATTAGATTAATATTGTGATATGTTGCGTTTGGGCACATTTAATATGTGCAAAAAACTCCAAGGTAGACTTTTACATGGACATGACATAAGATTTATCTGAAATGAGATTTCAAACCACTATGAAATATCATTGTGTTTAAATAGAGTTTTTCAACTCGGGTTTGTGTGAACCGCACATGCGCCATAACTTTGTACACATGCCCAATAACTTTTTGAACATGTCAGGCCTATCAATAAGGGGAGAGCAATCGCTCTTGCTTACGCAAAGACTCGCCCAATTCTAAGAAATGAGAAACTACCTGAGCCATATTGAGCCTACCCCCAATATTTGCATTAAAAAAAATATATATATATATAAAAAAGATTTTGTAATAAAATATGCGTTTATAAACTTATTTATTTATTCAGATTGCTCGCCCAGTCTAAATTATTGTAACTTTGGGGGAGCGATTTATTGCTTGGGTGTTATTTTCTTATTGATAGGCTTGCATATGCAATAGCTTTTTACACACACGCAATAGTACCATTTTGGGTAAATCGGGTTTACATGAATATTTTAATTATTTAGCCATTTAGGCATGCAAAGGCGGCCTAAATGGCTAAATAATTTGGCTCAATAACTTGTATCTACTATAATGTGAACTTTTCATGTGATGTGTGTTCTTATTATGGTTGTCTTGATTGATTTTTATGAACCCTTTTGCTAATTTTTTTGGTAAAAAGATGCAAGAGTTAACAAAAAGGTGCGTTAATGTGCGTATTAAGAATGTTCAATTTATAAACAGGCCATGCTCACGCTCTATACATCCCAAGCTCTAGTCAGAGGGACACAGTCAAATTTTGTTAAAAAAACTCTTGCTTTTTTAAGCCTAATGACTGGTACAGTACTAAATTTAAGTGCAAAGTTATAATGTTCTTTTTACGGACTATAGCTTAGTTTACAATATTTAAAGTCTTTCGCGGCATTAAAATTATTTATTTAAAATTCATAACGAAGGAGGGTGTTACGACAAACGTATTCTACCTTGTTTTTATTATTTTTCCTAAATGGTATCAACTAAAAGTCTTGCAGTATTAGATTTTAGCAAGCATAATTTTAAACATGTATAATAATCATAACGAAGGAGGGTGTTACGACAATAATAATCTTTTTCTCACAAGATGGGAAAAGAACATGTTTGTTTGTTTTTCATTTTGTTTCTTTAAAATTTTTTGCTTCATATTATTTTTTTTGTTTTCGTGAAAATTAGGGTCGGTCGGGCCCGTAGAACAACTAATTAAGTTGGAGTCGTCTAAACAAGAAAGAAGCTTACGACGACGAAAATATTCTTGATTTAATAAAACAACAAAAAAACAATTATTTATATTCAATGGCGTTATTCTCTCATGACATTAATTATAAGTGTTATTATAATGTTTTCGACCCCACGATGGATCGCGACTTTCACAATGTTAAATTTACTATCACAACAGCATCATGAATCGTGTGTGATGCGCAAGATACACGGTCCACGATGTTAAGTGTCCTGATTCCAGTACTGTATGTCAAATAAAAACAGAAAAAAATTATCCCCTGTCATCAATATAATTCCCAAACTCAATTTGTCCAATCACAGCCGTTGGATTGGTTCCTTTTGATCCATCTTTGAAAATCAGTTTTAGTGGCTCCCAAACAATTATTAATTGTAAGCTTAAGAATAAAACGAAGAGGAAACAAATGGAATACAAATGGGAAACGATTTGAAAACAAATATTTAAAAGTACTGTAATTCAGAAACAAATTTAAATAAAAAAAGGATTTGCAAAACAAATTCTGAAGTGAATTGTTTCACCACAGTAATTAAAAAACAAATGAAAATGTGAAAAATGTTTTTGCTTCTTACGATTTTGTTTTGATAAACAATATATACGGATTTTCAGAAATAGCGCAGGGATATTCAATTTTCCCACAAGTGGTGCAAGTTGGACTTTTAACCGTCTGTCCTCGGCATGTTTTTGTTTCTATTTGGGCACCAGGCGATGTCTTGCCTTCCTACAACAATCCTGTTGTAAAAATTTTAAACGATCCACAGCGATATTTTGGCCTCCCAAACAATGTTTTTTTTTGCATTGAATCAAAGTGAGTGTATAACAGTGTATTATTTTATTCTATTTTTCACTATACAGCAGAAAAAATTAAATTTAAAACAAATTTTGATGAGAGTGTCACTTTTTTCACTGGATAAGTAAAAAAAAAACAGTCTTGGTTATCCCAATTTTTTTCCTACTTCCTCCTCTACGTTCTGAGAACCCATTTGGCAATATCATTCAAATAAAACTGTGAAAAACAAAACAAACTGAAAACGTTTTTGCATTGTTAGCAGACACGATTTTCGGTGGGCTCGTATTGAGACCAAAAGTGTGGAGAAAATAATTAGTTCACTAAAACTTAATAAAGCTACAGGCTTGGACGGAATTGGTTCACAACTGCTAAAAGCAGGTTCGTCAGTTTTAAGTATTTATTTATCAAGTCTTTTCAACAAATCTTTATTTACTGGCTATGTACCTAAATGTTGGAAGACTAAAAGGGTCTCGCCTATTTTTAAAAGTGGCAATAAAACAGATCCTACTAATTATCGGCCTATCTCCATTTTGCCAATTCCTATGAAAATTTTTGAAAAGTTAGTGCATGAGCAAATGTCTCATTTTATTTCTGAGCACAACTTCCTGATTTCGAAAACTCTTTTCCACAGAAACTGCAGTAGTCGATGTCTCTGATTTTATTCTTACTGAGCTCGACCAACATAACTTTGTTTGTGCTGTGCTCATTGACCTTAAAAAAGCTTTTGACACTGTTGATCATAAAATTTTGTTAAAAAAGCTATGGTGTTTTGGCATCAGAGATGCTGCCTTTGATTGGTTCGAGTCCTACTTAACGGGCCGAATGCAGCTGACTCTTGTAAACGACACAGGATCAGATCTGCTTCATGAAGACGCTTTTGGGGTGCCGCAGGGATCTGTGTTGGGGCCCCTGCTCTTTCTTTTGTATATTGATGACTTAAAATCTGTCATCAATTCAAACTACCACCATCTATATGCAGATGATACAATAATTATTTCGTCTCATAAAAACTTGGATACCCTTGTCTCCCAGGTTGAGTTAGAACTTTCGCAAGTCGACCTCTGGCTGAATAATAACAAAATGACTATTAATACGGACAAAACTGAAACAATCTTTTTCGGCAACCACAGCCAGTTAAAAAAAGTTGAGAACAAAACTATCAACTATATGGGTATTCTTTGAAGAGGAGCGAAAAAGTTAAATATCTTGGGGTAACATTTGATCAAAAAATGCAATGGGAAAAGCACATTAATGACATAAATAGAAAAATACTAATTAAATATTCTAAAATTAGAACCATTGCATCCTGTTTAACACCTCACACAAAAAACCTTTTAATTAATGCACTTGTCATGCCATATTTCAACTACTGCTCCTCGGCATGGGCTTGTGCCACCCAAGGTAGATTGGGAAAACTAGAAAAACGATTAAAATGTGTCCGTACCTTTCTTGGGAAAGAGAGGGAATATTCAATGAATAATTTACCCATCAAAAACGATGCCATATTAGTTTACAAAGCCATGAATCACATTGCTCCTGATTACATGCGCTCAAAATTCCTTTTGACAAAAAACTGTCATAATCATCAAACAAGAGGAGCTTCAAAAAACAGGTTCACACTTCCCTTGGTCAACACGGAATTTGGCAAAAAAGCCTTCCCATTTAGAGCTGCAAAAGTGTGGAATAATCTTCCAGACCAAGTGACCTGTGATGGAAGTCTGCTTTCGTTTAAGACCATCTCTAATGTATTTGGCAAATTCTAATGGAGATCACTTTTTAACTTTTTAATTTTTGTTTTTTATTCTTTTTCTTTTCAATTTTCACAGATTATAAATGTTACTATGTTTGATTGGGCTGAGGCAGTGTAAGGTTTATCATTTTTTGTTTCTTTTTTGTTCTAGTGGCCCCCAGTGGAAACAATCCACTAACTATAGGTTTTTGTGATTTTCTGGGCTAGCCACTTTAAATATTTATTATTATTATTATTATTATTATTGTTCATATATGAGTTGCGTAAGTGTTGGTGTTAATAGCATCATCTAAAAATGAATGTCAAATAAGGTTAGTAGTTCAAATAAAGTTTGATAAGTCTTTGTGCAGAGGCAATGTTAGCTAAAATTTCTGAAACTAGATACACGAATTGTCCAAACTTACTTTGTATCTGTTTTACAGATTGTGTAACCTAAACAACGGTTGGCCGTCGTTTTGGGAAAGAAACTTTAAATTTGTTACTGTAAAAGTTTGCACGTCTTTTTTGTATGTTGATTCAGTTTTTTCATAATTTAACTTAAAGAAAAAAATGTTCAAACTGTAAAAAATAATGTGGTTTTTTCTGATTTAATTTGAAATTTTGTGGAATTAGACACATAGTTCGGTTTGTGACGTAAATTAAAACAACAAGAAAAGAGCTCCTAAAAACAATGTTGTCTGTTAACTTTATGCTTTGTTCGATTCGTCAAAGCTTTGTTTGATTCATCAAATTTGAAGACTGCAGATCGTCTAAAATGGCGTAAATTAATCGCAGAGACATGCACAGCACTTGATGCCATTCGCATTGCTAAGTACGTCAGATGCAGGGAAAGAAGACACCTAGAACTGTTAAATTTTATTTTTTTGTTAATGTTTTTGTATATATATTACTTGTTCGTGAGTTGAGGCAAATATATTTTTAAGGCTTCTTACTCATGTGTTTAGAATCAATTCATCATAACTGAGTCTGATTTTTTCAATCTTGTTCTCCACTTTTGCTAGATTTTTTGATAAACAAACAGAAAAACCCCAGAAACGAAAAGTGCATTTGATTATAAAAACTCATAAGATTATTTATGCTGCAATGTGTTTGCTGTTTATACGCTCTGAAAACCAATACATATTGTAAATATTTCTTCCCAAGGCTTATTATTCGCAATCTAATATGTGGCTAATGCCGCACCAGCATGCATATATCAAAAAGTAAAAAAAAAAGCTGAGATTGCATTTTACTTGTGGAACTTTTCTATGATCTTGTTTCAACTGTCGATTGAAGCAGATGAAAGTTCTCTCTATATTTGTCATGGAGTATAATGTAAATTTTTGTTTGCGAACATAGGGACTTGTTCCGCTCCGCAATCCTTTATATATTGAACTTAATATTTGCTTCTTACAATCTCGTTTTGGTAGTTTTATACAATCTAGGGCGATGTTTTGGTTTCATACAATCCTAAGAAAACCAGATATATACCCAAATAGGAAATTACAAGTTTATATACCAACTTGGAAACCATTTCTTAGATGAGCATTGGTTTCCTCCTGTTTTGAGTCATCTCCTGCTTATAAAAAATGAAAAAAAAGAAAGGAAAAAAGTGAATGTAAATCAAAATCTATTAGCTAGCTATAAAGCAAAGGTTAACTTCTCTTTCTAAAAACGTGACTTATATTCAAAAATACATCAGGTACCTTTAAAATGTTGACAGAACAGAAGTTCAGTCTGTCAGTCTGTCAGTCTTGAGGACCAGACCGGACTCGATGCCTTCGGATTCGTCACTATTTGAAAATGATTTTGTCACGTATGAATTATCCTCAAGTCCTCCTACATCGTACGGTCTGGAGCATAAAAATATTTTGTCATGCTTGTATTATCGAGTCAAAAAATATTCGAAAAACATGGTTACCAATCATTTGTTTACGAGCAAATTTATTAAGTCAAGATGGAGTCAGTCAGTGTGCTACTAAGTTACACAGCTTTTTACCAATTTATTTTTCTCAGTCAGAGTAATTTTTGAGCAAATTATTAAATTCAATTGTAATAGCTTTTTATGTTTTTCGTGACAAACAGTTCTAGAATTTTGACGAGAGCTTTGTTTTAGCTATAAGATAAGCAAGCTGGCATGTTTTTTAGCTAGGCTAAAAAGCTGCTAGCTGAGTAATATATATTTTATGTGCTTAGCCTCACTAATTTCGAGGAATATACATTTTTAATTGTTTCCAGGATGGCCCTAATAGTTCCTCTCAAAGGCAAAAAATCATGATATAGGGAGCCACTAAATATTATTTTTTAAATCTTATTTTCTTGATGTATATATTATATATAGCAGCTAGCTCGCTAGCTAGCTATTATAGCTAGTAGCTAAAATTGACAAACCTTGGATTTTTTTGCAGGAACTAAATTTCGCAGATTTGCTAGTTTTTGGTAATAACTGCAAGGTTATACAAGGGTACTTATAAGCTGCAAATGCCTGCATATGTAAAAGGGAGTTCAGGCGACTTTTTAAGGCATGACACAAAAAAATGTTTCAGGCCTTGTCATGAAAACGACCACCAAAATTCACAACCATATACCCAAACTACTGTTGCTAAATTCTTGAATATATGCTTGTAACACCCTCCTCCATTTTGATAATTCTAATCAATACTGCAAAATACTGTATATTGCCATCCTCAGTTATGTTTATTAGTGTTACAAAAAGACTTAATTATTTTTTTTTTGCTCTTGACCCTGACACGTAGTAATACTGAAGGGTATTTTCTTTCAAATAAAAAACGTGAAGAAAAAAGAATTCATTCAAACATATTAAAAGCTGAAATTGAAAGAAAAAAATGTTGTTTGTTATTTTTCTTTTTAAATAATATAATTTATATAGATTTATTTTTTATAGCCACAAGCAGATATAAACTGTGTTTATTGGTATTAGCAACAACAATTAAACAAGTTAATGCTTGATAATGATTTTAATAATTTGATAGTGGTGCAGTGTTTGGGGTTCACTGCTCATGGAGCTTGCCCTGTAAACCCCCCCACCCCTAAAATATAGTTGTAGCTTTTTGTGTTGCACAAAGTAATGAAATTACTTCCAGCGTAGATATAGAGAAAAAATTGTGAATTTTTTATCAAGATTTACGCCAGCGATTTAACGCTTAGGCAACAAACATATGGGTGATTCATGGCAAAGAAAGGTTTGTGTGGTCAGTTGGTCATAAAATTAAAACATGCATATTTTTCGAAAAAGGTTGCATTATTTTGCTAACAAATAGTCAAAGTCATCTACTGCCATCTTTAATCATCCACTCAAACTCCTTGTATGAGTGTGCGAATTAAAGATTTTCCTTTCTTGTGCAAAAAGATGTAATTGTAAGGTGAGTCCAAGAAAAGATGAAAACATTGGTAGATTTTTCTTTCGTTTTCTCATCATTTCTTAGAAATTCGGACACACAAATCCAAAAAAAAAATTTCTTTATGTACATTTGGTTGGAGGACACTAACCAGACTTACTTTCATGCCATGCCTAATAAAATACCCAGCTTTCTTCCAAAAGATCCCATGCTTTTTCCTGAATTAGGCGACTCTAACTTAATTAGTTGTTCTATGGGCCTGACCGACCCTAATTTTCCCGAAAACAAACAAATAATAATATCAAGCAAAAAATTTTAAAGAAAAAAAACTTGAAAAAAAACACCACATTTTCTCATCCCATCCTCGTGAAAATGTAATGTGCATAGAAGATAATCAATGATGTTATTTTTTGTTGGTTGAATGTCAATCTACAATTATACTAAACAAGGTGAATCAATAACGTTACTTTAGGACCACCGTTGGTAAGGCCGCTTGCTGTTGATTCTTTGTTCATGGTAATTTGTTGCAATGCAACTAAAATACACAATGCGCTAATTTTGTAATCACAAAAATAGTTCGGGGTTAAACAGAAGTTTCATTGATTTTTAACAAAAATTAGCTACTTTCGCTAAAATAGTTATATAATAATAACAAGTGAAAAACAAGACAGATTATTATTGATGAAACCCCCTCCTTTGTTATGATTATTATATATGTTTAAACTTGTACTAGCTAAAATGTAATACTGCAAGATATTTAGTCAATATCATTTAGAAAAAATAATAAAAACAAGGTAGAATATTCTTGTCGTAACACCCTCCTCCGTTATGAATTTTAAATAAATAATTTTAATGCAGGTAAAAAGATTTTCCACTTAAATTTAGATTTTCTGACTGCTGACTGATAAAAGAACACTAAAATTTTTTATCAAAAATAACTTTTCTGTTTTTTTATTATTTTAAGTGGGAGAAGAATAACTTGCTGTATAAATTTCGAAACAGCACAAGTATAACTTGCTGTATAACTTTCAAAACAAAGCAAGTATATTCTGTATAACTTTCAAAACAGCACATGAATAATTCTTGCTGCATTCATCATCATCATCATTCTCGGCTTAACGTCCGTTTTCCATGCTAGCATGGGTTGGACGGGGTATATTAATGACCCTCTTCCAATCTGATCTAGACTGTGTTAGATCTAAACTCAACTTCCTCTGTATCAAGTCTGTCCTTATAACCTCCTGCCAAGTCTTTCTCGGTCTGCCTCTGGGCTTTGCCCCGGGAACTATCAAGTCTCTACACTTTCTTACCCAATTATCCTCCTCCATTCTTTCCAAGTGCCCCAGCCAATTCAATCTTCTTATCTGGATAACATCTTTAATTCTACGGAGACTTAGCCTGCTTCTTAGCTCATCTGAACTCTTTCTGTCTCTCAGACTGGCGTTACACATCCACCTAACCATTCTCATATCATTCCTTTCTAAACGGTCAAGATCTTCCTGCTTCACTGCCCATGTCTCACTACCGTACAACATAACACTTCTTACACAGGCCTCATACAACCTACCTTTTACCTCAATTGACAGGACTCTGCTAGTCAACAAAGGAAGTAACTCTCTGAACTTTTTCCAAGCAGAACCTATCCTGCAAGTAACACTTCTTCCAACACCCCCTTCACTGCCCAACATATCACCTAAGTAACAGAAGTTCTCAACTATCTCTAACGAGCCACTGTTGTACATCATTAAAGCTAGAAATACTTCATTCTCTATAATCTCACCTTTGCAACGCTTGCATACAAACTGAATGTCAGCTCTTAACCTTCCACTAATACTACTGCACTTCTTATGTACCCAATGCTTGCAAGTCTGACAAAAAATTGAGTTACTACCAACCCCTTTCCTGCAAACTCCACAAGGCCACTTTCCAACTACAAGGTCACACTTGGCTGCAATGCTACTAATCATGACTTTAGACTTTGCTGTGTTTACCTTTAGCCCTTTCTCTTCTAGTCCTTTCTTCCACTTCTCAAACTTTTCAACTAATTCTTCCATCGACTCTGCTATGAGAACCAAATCATCTGCATACAATAACTCCCATGGACAACCTGTTCTGAACTCCATCGACAGCGCTTCTAAGACTAGAACAAACAACAAAGGACTAAGTACAGAACCCTGATGTACACCAACATTTACACTAAATTCATCACTAAGTGAATCGTTAATCCTGACACGACTTCTAGCATTGCTGTACATAGACTGTACCATCGTAACTAGCCACTCATCCACACCTAATTTTCTCATAGCCCACCAAATAACTTTACGTGGCACTCTATCAAAAGCTTTCTCTAAATCTACAAAGGCAAAATAGAGATTCTTTCTCTTTCCTAAATACTTTTCCTGAAGCTGTCTGAGTAAAAATATTGCATCTGTAGTGCCACGCCCTGGAACAAAACCAAATTGCATCTTATCTATATCAATCCTTTCTCTAAGTAACTTATCAATCACTCTTTCAATAACTTTCATTACTTGATCAACCAACTTCAAACCTCTATAGTTACCCCTTTCTAATGCATCACCCTTGCCCTTGAAACAATTCACTATTACACTTGACTGCCACTCACTCGGAATAGCACCATCCTTTATAATCTGGTTAGCAAGACTTGTAATAAGCTCAACTCCAATATATCCAGATGCTTTTACCATCTCTGCAACAATACCTGATACTCCTGCAGCCTTGCCAATCTTCAATTTCCTAATAGCCTCCACTACCCATTCTGCATTACTTTTAAAAAATGTTTTTGAGCATGGAAGTATTTTTATCTTTTCACCTTGACAGCTAGTTTTTTTTTAGTGAGACAAATTATTATTTTTTTTCCTTTGTAACAAAGAAATAAAAACTTTGTGCGTTATGCGAAGATACATAAAAAAGTAACATCCTCCTCCGTTTTTATTTTTTTATTTTTTTTTTATTTGTTGTTCAGACCATACATTCTCGATAAAATTATTTTTATTTCGCCGACTGACCGACCGTAAGCTACTATCAACTTCACCCATAAAACAACTAATTAAGTTTGAGTCGCCTTAGCCCAAATTATTCCCGAAATGCAAAACAGCACTTTTACGTCCTTTGCCTGGCCACAAAAAAACCCTTGAAGCAAACAGAGTTTATGTACAGTACCGCCTGCGTGTAACTTTACATGTACGTGATAGTTATCACCTTCGCATGAGCTTTCGGTAGCGTCAGAGCTTTCGTTGTTATTGTTAACCTATTGTTAAATACATTAGCTATTTTTGCATGTTGAAAACAATAGAGTTCATGTCTTGTTCGCGAAATTTAATTAGCTCATGTGAACTGCGTGTGTCCCATTGTTGTATTTAATTGCTATAGTCGTCAAGAGATCAACGAAAGAAAATAAAATTTAACAAAGATTTATTTATCTATTGTTTTTACTCACGGACGTCAATGTTAAACCATTCGTTTATAAATGTTATGTTTTCGCTGATGCTCGTGTTTTACGAAAGCGTGCGTGCAATTTAATTTTTTTTCACAAAAGCTAAATGTTCATACGTAACTCTTCAAAAAATCGCGCAAACAATTTTCTTCTAAAAGTTAGCGTTTCGACATTACAATTGGCCTGCGGGAAATGGAAACAAACGAATTAAAAACATTGTTTTAATGTCCAGATGCTCGACCTAAGAACGAAAAGCGGCGATAGAAATGCTTTTTTAGATCGCGTTTTAAAAATTTAAGAACGAAGAACGGCGATAGAAAAGCTTCGTTAGATCGCATTTTAAAAATTTAAGAACGAAAAGCGGCGATAGAAATGCTTTTTTAGATCGCATTTTAAAAGTTTAAGAACAAAAAGCGGTGATAGAAATGTTTTTTTAGATCACATTTTTAAACTTTAAGAACGAAGAACGGCGATAGAAAAGCTTTTTTAGATCGCGTTTTAAAAATTTAAGAACGAAGAACGGCGATAGAAAAGCTTTTTTAGATCGCATTTTTAAACTTTAAGAATGAAGAATGGCAATAGAAAAGCTTTTTTAGATCGCATTTTAAAAGTTTAAGAACGAAAATCGGCGATAGAAACGCTTTTTTAGATCGCGTTTTAAATATTTAAGAACGAAGAACGGCGATAGAAAAGCTTTTTTAGATCGCGTTTTTAAAATTTAACAACGAAGAACGGCGATAGAAAAGCTTTTTTAGATCGCATTTTTAAACTTTAAGAATGAAGAATGGCGATAGAAATGCTTTTTTAGATCGCATTTTAAAAGTTTAAGAACAAAAAGCGGCGATAGAAATGTTTTTTTAGATCGCATTTTTAAACTTTAAGAACGGCGATAGAAATTTGTTTTCGAAATCTTATCGTGAAGGAAAAAGTCCTGAAAGTAGGGTTTTTTCGTTTGCGCTGTTAAACGTTGCTTTTTATAAGGATACCTTTTAAAAGTTTTGCATGTTAAAAAATATGCTTCGATGATAACGAATTATTACTAAAAGTTTTAAAAAGTAGCAACATTAGTTTTTTTTAAATATTAAGTGTTATGTTCGTTCTTTTTTCTAAAATAATATATTTCAATAGCCTTCGTGATCTTTAACACTTTTAAACAATAACATGCATGTTACATGTGACAACAAAAGGATTCATCAAATCTTATTGTTATGACTCGCGCACGACGATAACAATAGAAAGCAATTAAGTTCGTGTGTAAACAAAAGATATGTGAACGTTCTTTATGTAGACATGAGATCATTACATGAGGTCGTAAAACTCGCGTACATGTAAAGTTACATGCAGGCGGTACTGTATGTCACATAAACTCTGTTTGCTTCAAGGGTTTTTTTTAACTTTATATTTATTAAGTTGGGAATCTCTCTGATGGTTTTTTTTTCTTTTCTCTGACTCAATTGCTCATGAACGCAATTATAGAGATCCATATAGACCATAGAGCTCCATTAGCATTGAAACAATTTTTGCAAACATTAATTTCAGACAAAATTGAGAAAATCGTAAATTAAAACAAATCAGGCTGAAAAAAGGCCCAATAACAGCCAATCTTGGGTTGGAATTTACTGGTTCTTATAGAAAGAGTGTACACTGCTTGTGTACTGGAATATTGAATTTTTATATGCTTGAAAATATACTTGATTGTCGATTGCAGTCAAAAATTAACCCCCAATTTGTGACATTTTTAGTGTCATCTACATTTTGGTTGCATACAAGAACCATGGTAGTGGCTGACACTCAAGAATCCTACCACGGTTAAACTGAATAAACATTAACATTCGGCTATTAAGTACCGCTTGGTGTTACCTGTCATTGTTATGGAATGGCAATATAATTTGTTTTTTTTGAATGAGTGAATGTTGTTATTAATGAATGTTGTTACAACTATTGAAATTCTTGCAAATAATGTGACTGACAATGTTTTGTCAGCTAAAGAAACGTTTCAAAAGCATCCGTTTTTCCTAAATATATGTGTATACTGCAGCATATTTTTTGTAGTAAAAAATAATTTTTGATGTTTTGCATGTTGTTCAGAAAAACAGTTTTTGCCATTTGTAAAGTTAGTACCAGAACATGGATATTTACAACAACACAGAACAATAACAGTTTTTCTATGAGTTTATGAGTTCCTAGCATTTAGTTATAATTCCTTTCCCTGACTTAATTTTAACGTTTATCAGGGGTTGTACACTCTTTACTGATGCTCTTTAATCTTATGCCAATTTATTAGTGAGTTGTGATAATATTAATTTTCAAGTTATTATGTGTCCTGAGTAAACCACATTTAAGAACTTTTACCATATCAGAGTATAAAAGAGTTATCACCAAACTATATCTGATATTGAATTAGAGCTTTTACCGGTGAATTGAGCTTCAAAATAAGAGAAAAATATTTTCGTACTGTGTAAGCCACATTTGGGTACACATTGTGTACAAATTTCATTAAATCTTGTTTGTTAGATTTGAGGGAGATGTTATTTCTAGTTTAAATATTGTTTCTAATCAAAAATTTTTGATTAGAGATTTAGATAGAGACATCCTTGCTGACAAAAAAAATAACGAAAATGTCAGCCACTTCTCAGGACTCGTAATCAAATTTTTCTGGAACATTTAACACTTTCTGCAAAGTTTGACCCTTTAATCAAAAGATAGCAGTTCTAAAATGCATTTTAATTCATATTAAACTGATGTGGCTGACAGTTTTAGAATGTGTCTAAAATACTTCTGTAAGCCACAATTTTGGTCCGCACTACAAAATAAAGTTACTGACATTGTTTATGCTATTGATTCCAATTAATTTCTAAAATTTTGAAATGTAAGCCACGAAATTGGAGATTTTATAGCAAAAAGTTCAATTTTTGTTGTTTTTGTGAATTTTAAAAATGTCACACTATTTTTGACTGCAATCTGTCCTTGATTTGCCTTTTGATTTTCAGTGGCCACCCTGATAATTATTTATATCAATTCATCAAAGAAAATGAAATATCCAGAATTTGTAGTTGGATCACTAGAGATTACCTCCAAGATTGTTTCATGTTTAATATGAATTGAAATGATTTCCATTGTATGCAAATTTTTTTCATTATTCTCTTACATCTTTTTATAATCATATATTATTGAACATAATGTTTCATATCGCTTTTATAAAATAATTTTGTTTATATAAACTACGAAAAACAAAATGATTTGAAACGATTGATGATTTTGGAACGATTTGGAAAAAACAATTTGATATAAATTTCAAAATATCATTTGAGACATATCGCTATGTAAGACATATTTTTAAAATAAATTTTGAAAGATTAGACCAATTGAAAATCAATTAAATTCGAACGTGACTTCCCTTTGAAAAAATTAAACTTTTTTCGAAATGATCTTGGAGATGATCACTAACAGAGAAAAGTGGTAATGTAAATTAATAACCACTATATTTATGTATAAAGATGTAAAATGCTAAAAATTTGTTTAGAGGAAAATGGAAGGCAGCCGTAAAATATCTAAAACTTCTAACCATCGTCGTTGTTTGCAGCTAGGAAATGAAGAAGTGTCATTACTAGTTTCTTCATCAAAATGGTTATTGGTATGCTAATTTCAAATTATTTGATTCAGTATTGCTATTTCACTCCAAAAATTATTGTTATTATTATTACTATTATCTTTAGACATATGGTATGAAAGCTTTAAAGTTGGACTTCAATCAGGTTTTATCCAGTATCGGGTTTAAAAATAGTGATGGTGAGTTTGTTTTTATGCTTATCTTTCTAACCAGATGTTAACACTATCATTTATGAGATCTGTTGGATCGAAGTGTATCAAAAATACAAAAAACAATCTGCAATTTTGGATCTCATTTACCCATTTTTAAGCATTACAAAATAATTAGTTTTGTGTATATGCAGATTACATCAATATCCTAAAGAAGCCAGTTTCGTCAAGGTATGCAAATGGTTTATTTAAAAAAGTGGCTCATAAAGATGGAACATTTTATAATGTAAGCTTTTTATTACTTTTTATTGTTATTATGATTGGCTGCATGGTCTGTTCTATTCCCATTAAAACGTTTTATCAATGAGGTTCCTTTGAAGGGGTTGTAGCGTAATAATTCTCCCATTGAGCTAGGAAAGCTTTGTAATCACACATACATTGAACTAGACACCCACCACCTAAGATATGAATAATATTCTCATGCTAAACGCTAAGCTGAAAAGGATTGATTAACACTTTTATAATCTATGAGATGCCCAGGCCAAGAATTAAACCCTAAATTCTTGGAGTTATTGCTTTACAGCAAAGCAAACAGTTAGTTCAATTTCATTAAACGCTTTTTATAATTTTAATGCATATCTTTTATTAGATCATTGGTTCTAGAGATAATTTAAAACAATTTGAAGTAAAATTGCAACATGTTGTTGAATTATATAAGAAGAGACTTGAATGGTTAACAACTTCAAGGTACAACTTAGTGTAGACATCTTACATTTCATTTTGATATTTTTTTAGTTCTATGTTTTGCTTCTGTATTTTTTCTAGTCGTAAGACATTTGGAGTCATAGAAGAAAGTCGTATTTGCATCATTATCGATATTCAAGAAAAATCTGAAACTCAGTTTCAATTGTGCATGCAAACATTAATCAGCCTTATAAAAGAACAAGTTGTACATATAAAAAAGCTTAATATCATGAGGTATACAATTCTTGTAGATTGTAGCAATTATAATAATCTTTGTGATGGTGATGGTGTCACTTTAAAAAACACCCAGTCCGGTCTGTGAACGGTTGGCGCTAGGAAGGGCTTCCAGCTGTAAAACAATGCCAAAACTCTTTATTAATGGCCGTAAGAATAGTTGATCAGACAAACTGCGTAAACGGGGCTGGAACTCTAAGGAGTGAAGGTGTCGCGCACGGTAGGACAGATGTCAGGTGTGAGCATCGTCAGACCGTTACCCAGCTATCACATCACAAGGTAGATAACACTAGGTTGAGGATGGCTAGTGTAAATGTTGGTACTCTGAGAGGTAGAGCAGGTGAAGTAGTTGAAATGTTAGAACGTAGATCTGTTGATATGTGCTGTGTTCAGGAAGTCAGGTGGAGAGGAGCTTCAGTGAGATTTGTGGAAGGTAGGAGGGCAAGGTATAAGCTTTTTTGGATTGGTAATAGTGATGGATATGGAGGAGTTGGCATATTCGTTGCAGAGAAGTGGGTAGAAAAAGTAATAGATGTTATGCGTGTTAATAGTCGTATTATAGTGATAAAGTTTTTGATAGGTAATAGGATTGTCACTTTTCTGTCAGTTTATGCTCCACAGTGTGGACTCAGTGAGGAAGATAAAGATAAGTTTTATGATGAGTTAATAGCAGTCACATCAAAGTTTGGAGACACTGAACTTGTCATGGTGGGCGGCGACTTTAATGGTCATGTTGGGAAGTCATCTGAAGGTTATAGAGGTGTGCATGGAGGCTATGGATTTGGGAGCAGAAATAAGGAAGGGGAGAGATTGCTTGAGTTTGGAATGGCAACGGACATGGTGGTTTGCAACACATCATTCAGTAAGAGACAGAGTAGGCTGATAACATATGAGTCAGGTGGTTGTAAGACACAGATAGATTACTTCCTGGTTAGAAAGTCAGACAAGAAAGTGGTGAAGGACGTGAAAGTTATATCGGGGGAAGAGTGTGTTTCCCAGCATAGGTTGCTGGTTTGTGATATTATCTTGAAGAGTGTTAAAGAAGCCAAGGGAAAGTACAGGCCCCGTCGAAAAGTCTGGAAGCTGAAGGAAGAGATTGTAGCAAGACAATTTAGTGCAAAAGTTCAGCAGTTAGCCCACAATGGTCAATGTGATAGTGACAATGTTGAAAGTACTTGGACTACTTTGAAGAATTGTCTTCTAGAAGCTTCTGATGATACCTGTGGGTGGACGAAAGGACCAGCTAGACATAGACAGACATGGTGGTGGAATAATGAGGTTGACCAGTGTATAAAGGAAAAGAGGAACTTTGGAAAGAGTGGAAGTCAGGTGGTAGTAAAAATATTTACTTAGAAGCTAAGCGTCGTGCTCGTACAGCAGTGTATAAGGCAAAATCAGAAGCAGAGAGAAACAGATTTGCAGATGTGTTAAGAAGGGAAGACCAGCGCAATGAGGTATTCAAGATAGCAAAGCAAATGAAGAAGACTAATCAAGATGTTGTAGGTGAGAAGTGTATACGTAATGATGAAGGTGTTTTGGCTAGCACAGAGGAGGAGAAAAGGGTAGCTTGGAAGAATTATTATCAGAGGTTGCTTAACACTGAGTTTGATTGGGATGAGGATAATTTGTCTGATGATGATGTTGTAGAAGGGCCAGCTATGCAGATCAAGACAGAATGGGTAGTGGAGGCTATTAGGAAATTGAAGATTGGCAAGGCTGCAGGAGTATCAGGTATTGTTGCAGAGATGGTAAAAGCATCTAGATATATTGGAGTTGAGCTTATTACAAGTCTTGCTAACCAGATTATAAAGGATGGTGCTATTCCGAGTGAGTGGCAGTCGAGTGTAATAGTGAATTGTTTCAAGGGCAAGGGTGATGCATTAGAAAGGGGTAACTATAGAGGTTTGAAGTTGGTTGATCAAGTAATGAAAGTTATTGAAAGAGTGATTGATAAGTTACTTAGAGAAAGGATTGATATAGATAAGATGCAATTTGGTTTTGTTCCAGGGCGTGGCACTACAGATGCAATATTTTTACTCAGACAGCTTCAGGAAAAGTATTTAGGAAAGAGAAAGAATCTCTATTTTGCCTTTGTAGATTTAGAGAAAGCTTTTGATAGAGTGCCACGTAAAGTTATTTGGTGGGCTATGAGAAAATTAGGTGTGGATGAGTGGCTAGTTACGATGGTACAGTCTATGTACAGCAATGCTAGAAGTCGTGTCAGGATTAACGATTCACTTAGTGATGAATTTAGTGTAAATGTTGGTGTACATCAGGGTTCTGTACTTAGTCCTTTGTTGTTTGTTCTAGTCTTAGAAGCGCTGTCGATGGAGTTCAGAACAGGTTGTCCATGGGAGTTATTGTATGCAGATGATTTGGTTCTCATAGCAGAGTCGATGGAAGAATTAGTTGAAAAGTTTGAGAAGTGGAAGAAAGGACTAGAAGAGAAAGGGCTAAAGGTAAACACAGCAAAGTCTAAAGTCATGATTAGTAGCATTGCAGCCAAGTGTGACCTTGTAGTTGGAAAGTGGCCTTGTGGAGTTTGCAGGAAAGGGGTTGGTAGTAACTCAATTTTTTGTCAGACTTGCAAGCATTGGGTACATAAGAAGTGCAGTAGTATTAGTGGAAGGTTAAGAGCTGACATTCAGTTTGTATGCAAGCGTTGCAAAGGTGAGATTATAGAGAATGAAGTATTTCTAGCTTTAATGATGTACAACAGTGGCTCGTTAGAGATAGTTGAGAACTTCTGTTACTTAGGTGATATGTTGGGCAGTGAAGGGGGTGTTGGAAGAAGTGTTACTTGCAGGATAGGTTCTGCTTGGAAAAAGTTCAGAGAGTTACTTCCTTTGTTGACTAGCAGAGTCCTGTCAATTGAGGTAAAAGGTAGGTTGTATGAGGCCTGTGTAAGAAGTGTTATGTTGTACGGTAGCGAGACATGGGCAGTGAAGCAGGAAGATCTTGACCGTTTAGAAAGGAATGATATGAGAATGGTTAGGTGGATGTGTAACGCCAGTCTGAGAGACAGAAAGAGTTCAGATGAGCTAAGAAGCAGGCTAAGTCTCCGTAGAATTAAAGATGTTATCCAGATAAGAAGATTGAATTGGCTGGGGCACTTGGAAAGAATGGAGGAGGATAATTGGGTAAGAAAGTGTAGAGACTTGATAGTTCCCGGGGCAAAGCCCAGAGGCAGACCGAGAAAGACTTGGCAGGAGGTTATAAGGACAGACTTGATACAGAGGAAGTTGAGTTTAGATCTAACACAGTCTAGATCAGATTGGAAGAGGGTCATTAATATACCCCGTCCAACCCATGCTAGCATGGAAAACGGACGTTAAGCCGAGAATGATGAATGATGATGATGATTTGAAAATGCAATTGTAATAATTTTTTAACATGCCGAAATAATCAAGCAAAGCTTTATTAACTTTCATAGAGCTGCATCAGACATAAAAATGTGGCAAAATCATTGTGTAAGTGTGAACATAGAAAGTTTAAATGATGCAGTTTCGTGGTTAAATGAACAGACAAGACGTCCTGAATATAGTAGCACAAGTGCATTAGAGTGTATCTTGGATGCTTCGAAGGATAAACAGGTGATTTATGTTTTATGCCTTTATTTATCTGCAAACACAGAGGTCAACAAATCAGATTCAGTAAATTACATTATGCATATGTTAATTTAAATGAAAAATTGTGAACATTTCAATTGCATGTAAAAATAAAATTGTGTTACTGTTTGAAAACATTGAAGATCATAAAACCTTAATAAATAATTTACTTTTTAATTAATGCTGTTAAGATAACTTTATTCTCTTTATTCTTTGCATATATGCCAGCACTTTTTGCTGTGAGGCCACTTACAATCAAACATTTTTGTTCAAAGTTCTGGGTAGTGATAAATGAATGTTACTTTAGTTAACATATCTTGTGATATTTACATATTTTTAATAGTAAAACTGCAAAACCCACTAAAACCTCAAATTTACAGTTGCAAGTCAAAACTTGTGAGCATTGATTTCCCTTTGTGATATTGCATAGGTATTGCATTGGTTTAAGTTCTAACTATAATTACAATAAGTTATGGCTTTATTACACACAGAAATTTAGGGATAGTTTCAATTAATAGCCAATGTCAACAAAAAGTATGGGGAAGAATTCGGTGTATAGTTTTTTGTCTGCCGGCAGTGCAAATTTATGTATATTAAATCAACCTTTCCAAAAATAAATATACCATCTTTCTTGTTTAGTTGGAAGCAATTTATCTTTACACAGATACTAGTCTTTGCAAATCAGGAAAAGAAATCTTAGTAGAAAAGGTAAATATTGTGCTCTGTTTTTAAATATACATTCAAAATAATAATAAAAAAAATTAGCACAAAATGTAGCAAGACATTTTTTTGTGCAAAATGTCTTTTAAGCAGTCTTTACACGATTCAACCACTTTTTTTGTGGAATGCTTAAAGCACTCATATGGAAAAGAAACTGTGCATGACTGACAAACTTAGCCTGTTCCAACTCTACATTTTTTTTATCTCAAAAATTCAAATTTAATTGAAGTAGATAAAGAGACTTGTCCTTATCATTTCAAACTAATTTTTCTCACAATTTGAGTTACATTTTTCATATTCATTCATCCTTGCCCCATGTAAGGATAAACCTATTTTTTTAAAATTGTTGAGATTGTTCCTGAAAAGTTTACAAGCAACTTTTTTATCAATAATGAGCCACACAAAAACTTTTTTACTAATCGAAGCAGGCTTTACACAAGCTGAAAGATGTAAAAAAAGAGTACGGAAAAAAATGGTACATAACTCTCAATGACACTGCTTTGCACATGCTTACTTTAGTTGAATTTTGAGTGTACCATTTTTATGCTTGGACTAAATTTTGTAAAGCCCTGTGCGTATAAATAATACATAAATCGTAGAAATGAAACAATGCTTTTTTTACAGACAAAAACGACTTGTTTTAGATTAAAGACTTAACATTACCAATCCATGTTGTTTGTCTCAATGAGAAACATTATCCGAATGCTATGTTTTTAAAAACACTTACAAATGAAAAAACTGGAAGGTATGGTAGTTATACTAGTTGCTGACAGGTGCCTAAAATTCTTCCTACTTGATTGATAGAAATGCATTATCAAATCAGCAAATAGTTTGATTTTTACCAATTACGTTGTAGTAAAACATGCAACACATTTCTCTAACCATTGACCTGTTGGATTATTTTTCCTTGCTGATGACCAGCATAAAATGATATCTTGTTAAAAAACGAGTTTGCCTTTCTAAGTAAACTTTATAACCATGTATATTTTGAATTATTAAACTGACGCTTAATACGTAACCATCATAACTCATATATTTTTTTTTAATTCCAGATTTCATTTTTATCCAATAAATGGAAATGATCTTTTACCACAAAGATCGAGTAATAAAAACGTAAAAGGATTCGGTGTAAGACCAGATGTTATGCTGGTATGGGAAGAACTTGATCAAGCTAGGACAGTATTGTTTGATATCCAATCTTTGATGGCAGACTTTGATTTTACAAGATCTCAAAAATGTTTGTATTTGTGTTGTTTATTTCTTATAATAACACGGAGACTGTGTATATTCGTCTGTCTGTGTGTCTGTAACAGGCAAAGTAGATGTGTTCAGTTTCCTTTAATGAAGTCGAAAAAAGTATGTTTTATTTGTTAACTGCTTAGATGGCACAACATCAACATCATTAAAGTCAATTAATTAAAAAAGATTAGTGAAGCCATTGCATTGCACTTTAAAGTTCAAGGCTAAATAACTTGTAAACAGGTGGAAATAACTGACATCATCTCATGCATGTGTAACTAAGAACTACCTGGGATCAAATTAGGACCAACTTCCCAAAGCTGGGTCTACCCACATGTTTCGGAACAGAGGGGTTGATGACGTCATCAAAAACCCTTAAAATACCCACATCTCTTCAACCGTTTGTCAAAAACACATTATCCTACACATTTTCTTGATCAGTGTTTCAAACTCTACACAATACAGGTAACTGCTAAAGGAAGCTGGGTTTTCACTTAAAGGAAAGTAGTCAAATGGATCGATGTTTTTTTGATAAAAAGTAGGAAGAAATCCTACTTTTGCATTGACCAACCTTGATGAATTTGACCAATGATTTTAAGTAAAAACCTGTTTTTATTCTTGTTGGTGTTTTTTAGATCAAGACGAATCTCAAAAGGAAACTTCAACTCGTCCAAAGACAGAAAGAAGTACTAATGAAATGTACATGAGCTCTAAACAGTGGTTAAAAAAACATGGACTAAAAAAGTTAAACTTGACTGTGTATACATTTTTGAAAGGATTGGTGTTTAGTCACTGTGATGGAGTGCTTGAAACACAACGTCCATGTATTGAAAATGAAACATCTGTAAGGTTTTACCAAACTGTAGACATTTTAGGCCCTTTATCGTGGTAATTAAATGAAAATTGAAACTTTTATTGTTACAGGCTTTTGAGTCGACTTTTATTGATGCACGGTACTGCAACAAGTTTGCTCATATAGAGTAAGTTAAAATTTATGGTAGTCGTGACTGTTGACAAATGTTGGAGGATTTCTAGCCAAGTGTGTGTATTTTAGTTGGCATGATGGAACTGTAAAACATGTACATGTGACTGGAACAGCTTACCGAAGATTCGAAGAAAGAATTGTTCAGATGCTGGAAAGATACAGACAACGGTGAGGAAATTGCCAAAAATATATTTAATCTCTTATTATTAATATTATTTGTATTATTATTAGTAGTAGTATATTAGGTGGCGTGAAGAGAGGTCTAATTTGAGCATTTGCATCCCTAATTATAAAATTTCTGGCTGAAAATGTACATCACACTGTTTTTTTTATAGTCTTGAATGGTTACAAAAGGGAAGCAGAGAGTTATTTGGTACCATTATTGAGGATAGGGTAAGTAAGATCTTATCAACAAAATGATGTTTTGCTGAGTGCTTCAAATATTAGGTATACACTCATAAACATCACCTATACTGTATACCTTAAATTACGATAACGTGCACAGCCATAGTATTTGGTACATTTTAATAGCATTTTTATGGAGAAAAATAGTCATATAAATGAATAATGGTTTGGATTGAAAGTTAAGAGGGTGATATGTATGCTGTGCATGAATAATTGCATACCAGAATTTTTTAATTTTGGGTCTGCAGAAAATATTTAGGATTTAACACCCTTTTTGTTGTTAACAATAGTTGTTTATTTGTTTTATCATGTTTTTAATGGATGAATGAATGAATGAATGAATGAATGAAATTATAAATAATAAATAGTTTGTATTTATATATTTGTGCATTTTTACTATAGGCTGTCATTTTGATTGACACTTCATCATCAATGGAGTCAAGATTGCCTGTTGTAAAAGAAAAGCTCTTAAAATTATTTAAGGTTACAATTTTTTTTGTGTGTACAGGATTTTTAAGTGAGCAGAATTCTCTTGCTATACTAACGTTAGTATAGAGAGTCTTCCGAAGTACCAGCTGGTTCTGAAGTATTTGAATTTTATTTTCAGGAACAACTCGTAAATAAAGAGAAATTTAACGTGATACATTTTGACTCACAAGCTGAAGCGTGGAAGGATCATCTGGTAACTTGCAATGGACAAGTAGGTTAAGATACTGTTAACAAAACTTAAAATAATAATGGACGTAAAATCGAAAGTTCTTTGCTGTAGCCATAGTGACTCACACATATGATCTGTATTATCGTGCTATTCTTATGACCTGGGTAATATACATATCATTGTATTCATAATTAGAATCTTGATGCAGCTTATCAATGGGTGAAAACCTTGCAAGCAGATGGGAGCACAAATACTCTACAAGCTCTCAAAGTAGGTTACAGCATGGTTGGTGTGCAAGCGTTGTATCTTCTGACTGATGGGAGACCAGATCAAGTAACGTATTTTTTTAATCTTTAATATTGTCAACAGTTCTTATATTTCGTATCTGTTATGGCTAATATCACAGAAGGAACCGTTTGGCGTTATAGTATAGTCATTTCACAAGAGATGGTTGATGTCCCAGTGATAAGTTGTACGCAAACATTTGAGTAAATTGATTGTTAGTTACGAAATTTATTTTCATCCTCCTCAAATTTGAGGCAGAATGAGCCTATTTCCGGATCGTTTAGAAATTTTCCCAATTTGTCCCTTCACTGTTGTTAGTAGTATTTATTTGTTTGAATTTGTATTATTTAGCAAGTGTAGCTGCCAATGTAGTAACACCAGAGTTCTTAACCAAATGTAATGCACATAATATTGTTTTTCAAAAAAATTGTGAAATTTTCTTTACATTCTCTAGGTTGCCATGACAATTCTCTCACAAGTAGACACAACAATTCCTGTGCATTCAATATCATTTAATTGTGACGATTCTGAAGCAAACCACTTTCTCTTTGAACTCTCAAACAAAACTGGAGGAAGGTTGGTAAACATTCTGCAGTCTTTTTTCCTCTGGACTGTTTATGTCAGAATAAAGTCAGAAGTATATTACGTTTAAAAAAACAAAAGGATATTTCGCTGTTTTCATGTCACCCTTACTGTTTTAGATATCATTATTTCTCTGAAGATATAAGATCAAATGAAGAATCACCACCATCATATGAAGTAAATAATTATTTCACTTTTTTTGTGTTGTGTTACTTAAAATTGTTATCTCTTGCAGCTTCATTTATTTTTGTTGTTGTTTAGAGTGAAGATTTACATTTAATCAGATCAGAAATTGAAAAAGGACTCAATGAGCTTGAAGCAATGCATAAACTACACAAAGAAAGCTTCCAAATTGAATTAATGAATCGAGAACGAAATGGGTGTGTATATATTTGCTATGAAAAAGAGTTATTATTATATTTTATGTTTAAAACAGGTACTCATGAAAGGTAAAGCTAATGGTAAGATCAAAACTTTAATGCCAGCTTGACCAGCACTCCTGTTATCTCGGACATTTAACTTTTCTCTTATTATCCTAGAACCTCCATTAGGCTTGCTATGAATCAATTTATGTACGCTTTTTTAACAAAACACAATGTTAAATAAATGCATTGGATTTTTTTGTGGAAAAGTATTTTTTAAACAAAATAGCAAATGCGATATATTTTTATCCACTTTGTTGCAACAGGCAAATCCCGTGGAATTTTAAAGATGGGTTGTTGAATATTCGTTTAAAAAAACAACTGATCTCTCTGATAATTACAAATGGAAATTATTACTGTACATAAAAGATAGAAAGACAACGCAGCAAGAGATGATATTGTCAAAGTATTATAGTAACTTTGTCTTTTCTAATTTAGAGCACGTTCTGCTCGATTGAATGGCTCAGCCGCTTCTTCTATGACGCCGCACAAACCACTCCAGTTGTCTGCACGAAGTTATGTCAACAATAAATCGTCATTGCTTCGTATGAATCCTATTTCTCGTCCTCAAACACAAAACGGGTATTTTAGCACTATGCCGCAAAATAGTACGCCGGAACAGACTGAGAAGAAGAAAAAGAAAAAAAAGAAAAAAAGGTTGTTATACCACTTTCTTGAATTTGATGGGTTTTTTAAATTTGGTTGTTTTTTAAGTGTTAGTACATCATAAACTTAATTATCTGGAAGCATAATTTTTACGGTGATTTCCTACTTTGATTTCTAAGTATCAGCTCACTGAATAACGAGGTTAAATATAATGCAACTAAATGCTGCAACAGGTTGTTTACTTTTTGAGATTCTTTTAAGTTTCCTCTTCAACTTCTTATGAAAAACCCCAAAACTACTGACTGCACATGTTAAGGGAAAGCCATTAATGAAAATTTGAGATAATTATCAATCTATTTGTGTTTGTTTTAGGTCCAAACCTAGTGGTAGTGAAATGAAAAGGTATGCAGTTTTTCGACTTCTGAAATGTGAAATAAGTTGGGTTTTGTTTTCATAAATTTTATTTTTGTTAGGTGGATCCACGAGAACGGTATTGTCGCACAAAAACTGACAATTCTTGATGCTCTCGCACCAACTATTATAAACCAAAAGGCCAAATATGTTCCAGCTTTAGGGAAAGAAGTGTTATCCAAAGTTTATGGAGAGGTAAATTCGCCAACATCATATTTGTTTTTTGCGTTTTATTCATTTTTCTTTTTGGCAGTTCGTCATATACTGTTATTGCATTTGTCCTCCCTGTGTGTCATAGGTTTTACCAATTATTCATGCGTCATCCGGGAACGAAAGGGAATACCAAATTGTGAATCCGCAAGCAGTTGATTTACCTTGGTATGAAGAAAGACTAACCCGATGCTTAAAAACTATTGAGGAGTAAGATGTTGTTGTTGTTACCATTTTCATTGTTGTTGATGTTGTTGTTGTCGTCGTTATTGTTGTTGTCGTCGTCGTTGTTATAGTCGTCATCGTTATTATTGTCGTCGTCGTTGTTGTTGTTATCGACGTCGTCGTCGTCGTCGTCGTCAGTATTGTCGTCATCGTTGTCGTTGTTATTGTTGAACAATTGTTATAACTTTTTTTAGAAAATTGGATAATTATGTCTTCAACTTTTTAAGTGACGAATTCAGAGAAAGGTAATTGCTGATGATATTGTATACTAACATATTTTACCCATCCGAACACATCGGTTCTACTTATTGGAAAATTAAAAGTGCTACATAAGGTAATAAAAGTGATTTTCTTAACCTTAGGTTGAAGAGTGACGAAACTAAACCTCTTTCTTACCTCCAAAATAAAGAGGAAATTGATAAAGAGTTAGATTTATCTGGTTTGACATCTGTTCAGAAAGATGTTGAATTGTTGGAGAAAGAAATTCTCCAAGGAAAATTGTATCTGAAACAATCTGAAGATTTGAGACAAATGGTGGAACAGGTTAGACAGATTTGTAAAATAACTTTTGGTTTATAATTCGTTCGTTCGTTCGTTCGTTCGTTCGTTCGTTCGTTCGTTCGTTCGTTCGTCCGTTCGTTCGTCCGTCCGTCCGTCCGTCCGTCCGTCCGTCCGTCCGTCCGTCCGTCCGTCCGTTCGTTTTTTGGTTACTTTTTACAATTTTCTTTAATTGCAGTTAAGCAAAGAAGCCAAAGAAAAAAAGACAAAGAAATCTACACACGAGATCTCAAAGATAAAAAAGAAGGTATACTCCTTCGCTTTTAAATGTTTTATGTGCATTTGTCCTAAATTAAAAAATTGCAGAAAATGAATTTCAAATTATTCTTGCTTGTTTAATATTACCAGAATATCAGAATATGCAAAATTCAAGGGAAAAGCAGTATTTCATTCTCACCAAATTCAGTTTTTTGCCTAGCTATGTTACGTGCTAAACTTAGGAGGATATATCCTTCTAGATATCCTCCTAGACTAAACATAAAATTCCTTTCAGCCATCAAAAGGACATGCGGTCTTACGATACGTCCGGTTATAGTTTGCAAGTAAACGGTCAGAAAAATTTCCAAAATTGCAGTCACTTTTTATCGGATTACCATTCTAGTTCTTTTTAGCACGTCCATATGTTTCCTAGTTCTTGTCTTAATAGGTTTTTTTAAGACTAGATTTTCATATAATCATGACAATGATTGCAGGAACTCATCTAAAATTATAATTTCCGACCGCTATGTTACGTTGGTGAAAGATGTTACATTTCGTCATCGTGTTTCATTTAGGTGAACAAAGAACCAACCACGCCTAACAGTACACGCATGCGATATCATCGCGTGTTAGCGCGTTCAGATTTAGATGGATTATATTATCCTGCGTTGGTCAACAAGTACGTGAACGAACGGTATGTCAGTGTCTGCTTCGATAATGGTGAAAATCAACTGACGTCAGTACGATATGTGGTGTCAATTGGAGGTTCGGCACCATGCCCTTCGCTAAGCGTAAGATTAATGTTTGATTTTATTGATAGAAACATTGCACGAATCACAATGTTATTCAATCCTGTTCGATTTTATGAAAGGAAAGTATAAAATATAGAATAATTTGCTTAGCGTTGTTATTGTTTCAGGTTGGAGATTACGTATTGGTGAAATCTAACCACAGCGAAGAAGGGTGTTACTTCTATGTTCCTGGAATTGTACAAGTGACACCATTAAGAATGAAATCATCTAGTAAATGTTACACTGTTATAAGATATAACGGAACAAAAGTAAATTTTGTTTTCTCTTCTGTTATGGTATCTTTCACTCTGGAAGTATTTGTATTAATTTTTTACGTTATCTTGCCCATAAAATAGGCTACAGCGTTGAGAAAAGATCTGATTAAAATCACACGTACAAGATATGTGTTTTCAACAAGATTTATACATGAAGTGAAACAACCTGCAGAAGATGATCAAAAGTAAGGGGTTTTTTTCTTCAGAAAAAAAATTAATACTGTAGTCTATGCTAGAATATTTTGTCATGTTAAATCATCTCTTTACAAATGTTTTTCAGGATTTATGATGAGGTGATCATCCACGATCAGGAGAGTATGTGTTTTTCACTTAAATGAATTCTAAAGTGAAAAATGATACCTTTACTCTATTCTTGGAGGAAAGAAACAGCTCCAAGCTCTATTTCAGTATTAAGATTTAAACATTTTATCTGTTTTAGATGACGGTCGCCATTCTTACTTCTTCATCGTCATCTGTTCGATCAAGTAGATCTGCACATTCCAAAAGGTCTTCGGCAGCCTCCTCTACATCAGAGGCCTCCTGTTGCTGTTCCCATTATCGTAAAGCACTCTCCAAGTCCTGCAAAACACGACTCTTCTGATAATTCTTCGTCTGATGAGAGCTCAGAAGATGAAGATGATCATTCTGATCGAGAACATTCTGACGAAAGGGAACATTTTGATGAAGATAAAGATGCAGTCCAAGATAATCTTGACCAAGGCATCACTAGTGATTCAGATAATGATAATGAACATTACAAAGGAAGAAACTGAAAAATAAACGAATCAAAAGATCAAAGATGATTTGGAAGAATGGAAGCGAAATTTAGAGAGCAACATTCACTGAAGATAAAGGAGTTGGAAGAACCAAAAAAATATTTATTAGAATTGCAAGAACAATAAAACTTAACGAACAAAAACAAGCTGAAAAAGCATCCTTTTTGGAGCAACAACAGCAACAACTTTTGAGTGGACAGCAAGACTTTCTACAAAAACAAATAAAACTTCAGCAAGAAGACAAAGAGGACTTAAAAGTAGGCTTGCTTCTTTGTTTTTGTTGTTGTTTTTATGTTTTTGTTGTTGTTGTGTTGTTTTTTTGTTTTTGTTATTGTTTTTACTTGTTTATTTTTGTTTTTTTTCTGTGTGGTTTGTTTGTTGTTTGTCGGTTGGTTTGTTCTCTTAACCGCTATCTTATATTTGTTATATTTATGTACATTAAAGGTAAAGTATAGAGATCTTACAGAGATGCAGATGGAAATTTTCAAGAGACAGCAAGACCAACAACAAGAGTTACTGAGACATTTATTAGAGAAACAAGAACAGCACTCAGAGCAACAGCAAGTATTACAAGCAATTTGTCCAAATGAAAGGTGGAGAAACTAATACTGAAGAGGACGCCGTAGATGTACTTAATGTTGGTAAAAAAAGACCAATATCGAGTACACCAGAGGATCGGTAAGGCAGCTGTGTGTGAAATACTCACGTAAATCTTGTTTTCTTAGATCACAATCACACTCATAGGGAAGGGCGATGTGTGTGTTATTTTCCATTTTTAAGAATACTATCGTTGCAGTTGAATACAAAGAACTGTATGGAGACTAAAAGTTGCTGTGCTCATGCAAAGGCTATTAAAAAAAAAATAAAGGCAGTAGTTATTGGACTGTTCTTGACTTTGTTAGGCAATTACATTTACCAGAAAATTAGGTCATTTCATTGGTGAGATAGTTTATGTAACTTTTGAGTATTGCTTAAGCCCTATTTATTTCTCGTTTAGTTTAAGAGATTCAGAAACCACTTCTTGACAATCTTTTGAATAGTGATGAGATAGATGTTGGTGAAGAGCCCGAGGTCAAAGTATTTGCAACTGAAGATAGTGAAGCAATTTTAATTGGACAGGGTGATTCTGGGTGTACTATTATGTGCGTTGTTGTTTGTTGTTTTTTATAAATAACAATCTAACCTATCCTTTATATTATTTTCTTGTTTCACTTTTTTTATACTTGTACTCGTTTGTTTGCATCATATATAATTTATTATTTCCCTCTGGATAGCTCGTAACCCGCCAGATGGAAGACCCAGCCGTGGTTGTTCAGAAAATACCCGGCTGTTTTAAAAGTTAACCAAGAAATATTAGCTCGTTTTAAGACGATGGCTGGTATTATCGAGGTGTGTTAAGCCACTTTATTTTTTTTGGACAAACCATCCTTAGTAAAAAGGCAAATATTTCATTTATGATGGTATTTTGTTCAGGAACGATAAAGAAACATTAGAGTCGAATACATTCGTTGTGGAAGATGGGGTAGGAGATATGGAGAAAATTATTCGTGATGACATTATCACTGATAATGATGACGCGGGATAGCATAATTCACGTAAGTAATGTTGGTTTAGGAACGATCATATGTTTTGTTATAATGTTATGTTATCCCAAAAATAAGATGGGAGATACTGTAATCTCCAATCGTATAATAAATTCTTATTCAGTGTTATCCTTCAATTTATTTTATGAACAGCGAGGATGTATATATAGAATAATTTTTTGTGCAAACTTAGCCCGGTGATAATTTTTTAGCCTGGTGATTGTGTGGTGGCTTTGCATCCACGATATCAATATGCGTACGCACCAGGTTTGAGATTTAACCGAACTTTTTTTTTCGTCGCAACTTCTTACTTCAGAATTGCATCCATGTTTTTGTATTTCAGGATTGTTCATGGGGTAGAAAACGATGGAGCCCTTAAAGTTCAATTTTATTGATTCTCAAATGGTAATTCTTTGAGATATTACCTTTTATAAGTTACAGTGTTGAGCAATGAACTCTTTTTTTTGATTCTCACATCAATCTAATCTAAGCGAAGTACAGTATTGCTAAAGTATTGACTTGTCAATTGCATTTTTATTAAGGCTATTGTACCGAGAGCCGAAGTCTATTTAATTTTACCATTAAAGTACCAACAGCGATTGCCATGTATATACGAACAATGTGAAGATGCTTGATCTGGTCAAGCGGTCGTGGTGTCGAGACAACAAAACAGGTGTATTCCGATCTGGGAGCAGTTAGAGAGTCGTCCCGTGAAAGGACCTAGAAGATTATTTAATCGAATGGGACCGGATCAGAAATCTGATTATACAAGTGCTGTATACGCCATGGGCGTAATATTTTTACAACCTTCCTAACGTAGTATTTAAGGAAAACGGTTTTAAAAAAAATTGTTCTAAGTATCACCCCTTCGGATGCTGAAAACCATTATCATTCAGTCAGCATGTTTATTTGTCTACAATCTGTTCAAACATTTACAATCCAATAGACATCACCAGACATTAAGGTTAATACTCTGGTCTGTAAAATGTCTTGTCATCAAAATACACGTGTGCAGAAAAGCTCGAGGTGACAAACATCGTTTGTTAAAACTTCGGACAGCTCCTAATATTTACTCCCCGTGCCAGAGGGGTTCAAAAAAAGTTATAGTATAAAGTAAGGGAGTATTTGTTTTTTTAGAATTACGCGTACATATTTG
>JASGCC010000319.1:0-128926 GCA_030067915.1 Hydractinia echinata | reverse complement strand
TATCTAATACTCCACTCCATGGAATCGCCCATCCAAAATATTCAGCTGCGCGTCTTGCAGCAAGTACACGTAGCACTTGAAATCCCCGGTACTTCCGTCAGCTTTCTTGGTCATATGGAGGGTTATACCATCACTCAACCTCTGCAATGGTCTACCCGATCCATGCAGGGTATTATCAGGGGACGACCGAAAGTCGATGAAGAGGGCGTATCTCTCGGTCATGAACTGCCCGATCGTGACCTCACTGTTATGACTACCGAACAATTCAAAGACTTGTTCAAGATGATCCTTTGGTAGCATGGCGTGGCTATATAGTTCGTTAGGCTCACCTTCGACAGTGATCGAGATTCTTTCGATCTTGGGATTGTAAAATGTCTCGTTTACACCCGATTAAGCTTTGACTCTCCCAGGGTCTACGAATAGTAGTAGCACTCCCTTGAGGCTCTTTGCAGGTGTATCGATCTGGAGGTTATATGAGGTATCAGACTTTTTAATAGTCACCACCTTGCTACGGAGTACCCGTTCATAGGGCAGCGCTAGCCTCGAATATCGTGACATCATAGCACTGCTAAGCCCCTCGTGGTGCACTTTGTCCAACTCTAGGGCGATGTTAGAGATTTTGTACTGGGCGTCGGCTGGTTTGGCTGCCGTAGACCCTGATGCCGCTGTGCCTCCATCTTTTATGACATCGCCATACCCTGCAAAATGCAGGACGAACTGTAGCCTGTCATGGAGTCCTCCCTCGTAGAAGGGTAGGTCTCTCGTCAACTCGAACATTTTACCGAGCGGGATGCAAAAGGTGTTGCCATACGCTGCCACGATCGCTTTTTCCTCATCTGTCCCGACATGGTCCGTTGCTTTCACCTGGAGGGCTCTAATGGTACCATCGTTGGGATTAATGCCTTCCAGAATGAGGTTGTTCTCTCTCTCAAACTTGGGCAGCCAGAGATCTCTGTAGGTAGCGAGCACATTGTAGTCGCTGATATTCTGCACCTCATTACCGTTCAACGTGATACGTAGGTTTTGCACCAGGGCCTTGCCAATATTGCTCACGATGGTTCTCTTCGTATTCGTACCCTCAAGCTCCAGGTTAAAAAGGAGCCTGAGAGAGCCTGGGAAAATGATATCATCCCGCCCCATGTTCGGTACATCCACGTACAAATCCTCGTTCTGGTTGATCGTACTGGGGACGTGACTTACTTTCACACGCTGCTTCTTTCCTTTCATGGCAAACAGCGTCTTGACTTCTGCATTGGGATCTAGCTTAGTTCCGTACATGTTACTCATGGTTTATTATTAGGGTCTTGCGGGTTGAATAAAATGGCTGATAATCCAGGATACGAATTAGACGACTTTACAGCGGAGGAGAATATTCCAGACGACGCGGGGCCGGAGAGTACTTTCAGTAGGCCTGAGGACCTACCCATCAGCCTGATGATCTAGCGCCAGAGGAGTAGGGAGAACAAGACACCATGACAAGACAGAGGGGAGAGCTTGAAAGGTTGAAGATCGACGATCTTTACGAACATCTTGGTGAGGAGCTGGGGATTCCAAATGCGAAACACTACGACAAGTTTGAGACACGAGGAAACCAGCTTCTTTTCGATGGCATAGAGATCACGAAACAGAACGGCGAGTTGCGATCTTCTGGAGTGATAATAGGTAAGCTGGGAGCAAATCGCTTGCTAGCCATGGGGTTTACCGACTATACTACACCAAAAAAAGGCAGTAAAATAAGGTCCCAGAAACTTATGGACGATATAGATCGCGTTGTGGAAAGGCCCGACGACATCGATATGCTACCGCTGCTCGAGAACGTCCTTGATGAAACGGAGAGCCTTGTCGAAGATAATTCCTTTGACAGGGATGGAATCTTCACGGAGCGTGAAAGAAGGGAGCTCAACCTCGAGCTTCAAACACTAAGGGGTAATCTTAGGTATCTGAAAAGCAAGATGATATCTTACGATAGCGAGATCGATAAAGCGGAAGCGAAGGTGAAACATCTCGAGAACAAGAAGGCCACGCCCGGAGTACCTGAAGGGCAGCTAACCATATGGAACGAAGACCTCGCGAAGGCCAATGAAGAGCTAGAACAGCTAAAGGATAAGAAGGAAGAAGCACGAAAAGCGCACGGTTTACTTTCCTCCGATACCCAGAGCTGCTGCTCTGCCCGGGATCATAGGCAGCGTTGTGTCGTTCTTCTTCAGAGTAGCAGCAAAGATTGTCGAATATGTGGCCAAGCATCTATATATGGCCATCGCGGCTGCTGTCGCTTTCGTTGTCGCGTATGTTGGGAAGGGTAGCAGCGCGAAACATAGTTCCAAAAAATCATAGGGCGGCTATCATCTAGTGTGTTGGGTGTACTTAATATCAGGTATACCCAACCAATCAAATTTAGACCTATTTTTTCAGCCAAATATAGCAAAGGATTAGACCTACCCATGTTGTAACCAAGGCAGCTTTGTTATCCTCGTGTGGATTTTTCCCTCTTCCAAGGGCATGCGTTGAACGCATGCCTATCTCATGCTGATTTTTCCCGCCTCCTTGGAGGTCGGTGGCGCCCTTCCCATGGGCCCCTTACATACTCGGCTGGGAGTGTTTTGACGACACTCCTATTTCTTGCCTTGGAAGTTTGATATCTGCCATCACATGTTTGCCTCCGGGCTTCGCGATGGTATGCTTGATAGCTCGCTCCGTAGGCTTGTGCTCCTGCGGTGCCTCCATGCGATTAATATCAAGGTTAACACCGATGGAGAAGTACTCTTTGCTGATGAGGATGTTCGTGAAATTCATGATATTCCCGATATGAAGGCCCATATCACTAGGAATCATGTATACTCCATGAGCCACCGTGAAATCGACCTTGCTACGTGCATACTTGAGCACATTTTGGAATCGCTTTATTTCCTCACCCCTGTTACTAGGTCGGAGGATCAGCGCTTCAAGGGTGTCAAGTACAAGCGTTGGGCATCGATCGAACTACCCTGGTCGCCAATGATGCTTGACCTAGCGTTGGCTTGGCTCTCCAGGATGAGATACGCGTATAATCGCGTGGATTGGGATAGTCTCTCTATACCAACACGTGTTAGACCCTGGGAGGTCTCGATAATCCATCGACTCCAAGAGTCCTCATCGAGATAGCTAGGACCCGAGCCGGGGTAGTCCTCTCGATGGGCTTGCCAACTACTGAAGAGGTTTTCATTCCTCCATTCCTGGGGGATACCACTTACACCAAATTCACGTGCAAGATGCTGGAATTTTTGCTCATTGAAAGGGTTGTTGAGACGTTGAAATCTATCCGATCCCGGTAAAGACACCTCGATCTCCGCCAGGATTTACGTATTTGAAAATAGACGTGGAAGAGATAAACTGCACGAACCAAAGGTTGCGCAGCAGTGAGATGCTGCATGGAAATACCGCAAGCGGAAGTTGCGCAGTAAGTGGCAAAGTTGAGTTGCGTAGACCAGATACTGAAAGGGTGACTCTGCCACACTCCAACGGCTGTACCCTGGAGCTCGTAGTCGACAAAGATGTTCGGGAACTTTACTGTAAATGAGGACCCTTGAGCATCAACGACGATGCTCTGAACCGAGAGCTGCTCACCCTTGAGCCTTTCCAAATAACGCCCGTGATTAGGTGTATACTTTGCCTTTGGATTATAGCTGTAGATATTCATGTTTCTTTAAAGAAACATGAGACAACTGTATGTTACGGGTATAGAGAAGCCTACGATATTCAAGCATCATCTAGAGGAGGGCACGAGGATCGCTCTGAAATCCATTAGTATTAGGGGGACTTGGCTCAATGTGTTTGACGTCATGAGCCTGAGGATATTTAAACAGGAAGCGAGCGCAATATTGAAGGTGCATATCAAGATCGAAAAAGGATTATATCGGGTTGAGGATCTCGCGGCTATAATCAATAATCAAGCCGGGGATAAACTCAAAGTGTCTATCCTTAGAAACGGCATGTCAAGGATTAGTGTTAGCACGGGCTATAAGGCAATAATGGATCGAAAGCTTGGAGATATATTTGGTTTGGATAATGATATTGCCCTAGTATTACCCGCGGGGGACTATGAAGGATCATACAGAACAGACGTGTACCAGCGACTACGACTCAAGTGTACGCAGATTGATCAGGAGCACAGCTTGTTTAATGGTGAGAAATCGGATATATTGGCCTTGCTCCCGACCAAAGAGCTAAATGATTGGGGGGACATGTTGACGTGGAGTTTTGATAGCCCCGTGTACCTCCCTTTGAAGGGATCCACAGATCGTTTGGAGTTCATGCTAGCGGATGAATATCACGATAGGAACATTTTGTTTACAGGCCTAACGATGCACTTGCTCATAGAATAAATGACAGAGATTACAAAGCTTTATCCGAGCTTATCACCGAGTGCACCTGATGAGCTTGATGAAAGCCAGGTGTACAGACTGCGCAAAATCGAGGAGGTAGAGCAGTACCTCCGCAATGAATCAAAAGAGCGGGATAAACTAGTATATTGTTCAACATACTAGAAGGCGATTACTTCCCCACTATCTACATCGAAGGGAAGTACTTCCCCACTATCTCGATCGAAGGTCATGAAGCCATCATACACTACACGTTTCTTCCTCTCGGATAGCTGTCGCGCATACTGCTCTAGGTTCTTCTCCCAGGCTATGGTAACACATGGTTCGCAATAGGGGCCATCGGCTTGGGTGGAAGCGTCCTTATACTTCACCTTTCGGATCGCTTCGATAAGGGCGGCCTTGTTCATGGCTGAAATATTACGGATATTTAGCGCTTTGGCTTCCGCTCTTAATTCGGTAACAAACATGTTTTTTATATATGTTCCCCGGCATCTATTACGCTCTTTCGAGGCCTTCTGCATATCTATACATTTGATGCAGTGATTCGTTAGTTGGCCTTTGCCTTGACCTCTGGTTTGGATATTGAAATTGTCCAGCGGTTGGGCTCGCTTACATTTCGAGCATTTTTTAACCTCATCCATCTTGTTACACATTTCCAGTGCATTGGAAGACATTTTATTGTGAGTCCGGTCTCAAGCGCGGTCGAGTAAGGGGGCTTACCTTACTCAACTGCGCATGCGCTAGATTTTGTTGATGTCAGCATTATTACTAATGGCGTGTGCGCATGCGTTAGATTTATCGGTTTCGGGGTGGGGTGGGATTCCCGGAGTTAGAGATTTCGGGGATTCCGAGACTTGTTGTTGTTGTTGTTGTTGTTGTTGTTGTTTCCCATTTCCCGTTTCCTGTGCCAGAACATACATTTTACTATCTCTAGCGGTGATTTTAAGACTTTAGTGGATGCGCCTGTTGCGAGGGAGCAAGGAATATTTTTCACAGCGGTAAAATTAAACACTAAAACACGCCATTTTGTGTGCGTACTTTACACCCTCGTTCCCAGGATTTTTTGCCTTTTCGATATGAGAAAAAAGACAAAAAAACCTGGGGACGAGGGTGCGTACTTTACAATCAAAAGTACAAATTTTATATTGGTGATTTAAATCTAATTCTGTTACTTTCACACTAAACGTAGAAACACACCATTTCCCCAACCCTAAGGGATTAGCTTGACTGAATTGCGGACCAGCAAAAATAAATAATTTTGGCGGGAAGTTAATTTGGAGGGTGACGAAAACTTTTTAAATCAGGAACAGCATTAGTTTTTTACAATAACAACAATACACTTATAGGTAAAAAGAAAGTCACTCGTCAAATACTAAAATCCGAAACTCTTTCATAAAAAATTCAGTTTTTTAAAATTGACAGCATAGAGATATTATTAAATTATTATATCTCCATGTTGACAGAGAGCAAAAATTAAATTTGGCGCGAATTTAATTTGGCGGATATTTTAATCTAAATCATAAAAAATTAATGCAGGTCTTGACAATTGATTAATTGCTGTGCAAATTCCAACTTTTCAGAACAAACCTTTATATTAATAATATCCGTATTTTGTCTACCTCTGCGCAAAATGGTACCATAGTAGCGATAGACGCCTCTGCGCGATATCTCTGCTACGGACGCTCGAAATGCTGTATATAAAGGACGAGCGAACCCGTGGATTTATCCACGCGCTACCGACTATAATATAGATTGTTTTGGTGCGAGCAGAGGCAGGCGAATCCCCTTGAATTTTCCCCACGGGTGAATTGCCGTGGATTTCTATGGGCTTATGACTAATAGAAGATAACTTGTACATGCTCTTCCCTAAATTAAAAATTCCATCTAATCTCCAAAATAATGACCTAATGGAAACGAACAAAGTCTTCGGCTTTGTCTAAGGTATTAGAAAGAGAAAAAATGCTCGATCACAATATGGATTTAGAAAAAGGCACACATACCATGAAATGCACGAAGAGGAGAAGTAAATAACGCAACCTCGTCCCCAGATGTTCTTGCCTTTTTGACATTGAGGCCGGCGGCACAGCCTTGTTAGGCGTCAAGTAAGCGCTAGCCAGACAAGAAGCCTGGGGACGAGGATGAAAATAACGAAGACTGTAACAAAGATTTTTCGATTTTTTATAAGAAACTAAGCAAACGACCAACCAGTAAAAGTTCTTCAATTTAGAGGTCATTTTACTAGAAGAGGTATCTGTGACAAATGTATTAAATTATCTCGGTAACATATACCAGTTTATGCAGGTTGGCGATAAAGTATCGTCAAAAGTTTTTGGCGGAATTAGGAGTAACTAAAAGTAGTATACCTATCCTTTTGAGATATACTTAGAGATATGCTTGATTACAAAGTAGTTGTAGTTCAAGGACGCAGCTTCAAAATGCCAACAATATGGCACTGCAACGACAGATTAAAAGTGTTAATTCGAAAGATGAAATATTATCATTGCAACACAAAATAGTTCGTATCAACGACTAGTCCTAGCGCATTAACATACCACGAACCATTACGATATCACCCTTGTAATGAGAATGTATTGGTCGTGTCAACCTTCCAAATACGTGATGTATTTCAGTAAACGTTTGACATAGCAGCTACATGTAAATGTTATTGTTAAAAAAGGGATACGCTGTTTCACAAACTTTGTAAAAATTTAAGCGTAGCAAATTTTAAAGCAAAAATTACTAGCGCAGGCTAAGTTCTGAGAAAGATATATTACTGTAATCTTATATAACTGAAGTATCTGTCGAAACGTTAACAAATTTTTGCTAAGATAGCGGAGAAGCTTTGTTTTCCTTCGTTGCTGCAGTGATCATGATGTGCCGAAATCACAATAGCTTCCTCGTTCTGTTGGGAACCTACACACAAAGGACTGTGCAACAAAAAAGCTAACCAATCATCTGGGGTTATTATTTTTCTACAGTAACCCAACAATTAACAACAACGGGGGAGATATCGGAAAATAAATAGAGGGGGAGTTGGAAGATGTATTGAAAATTACCAATTGGGCGGAGTTGAGGTGAAATAATGAGGGAGGACGGGTCCTGAAAAATAGAAAACATGGATAGCTCTAGAAAAAGCATTTGTGGTTGCTTTATTCATTTAGATAACACTTGCATTAACAATTGATTACAGGCAAAAGTGAATTTACTGGATGTTTTAAAGCATCAATTCGAGCTCCTTACAATAAATTAATATGGAAATGGAACAGGGAAGGGGGGACAATCATGGAGGGGATATATTCGATGCTCTATAATGCACACACTATGAGAACACAACAAATCAACGAAATAAAATCGAGGGTAACTTACTGCCCTATCTCTACTGTGACTACATTTTCAACAACTCCGAAAAGTGGACACAGGACCAATTTCATTTAAAAGCAAGAGTTCCTGTCTCTTAACCAGCTTGGGAAATAACATTTGGATAATTTACCCATAGATAGACTTTCCTAAGCCCATTTCATGAAAACCAAGAGTAATGATTTTCTTCAAAGTTTTTGCACGTTTACGTTTCATGCAGTAAACGTACAAAATTTGAAAAAAAGGGTTTCAGCGGTTTGGTTGAAAACACAAAATGTCAAAAAGGTTGTGTCCGAGAAGTTGTTACACTCCATGACCTGATATTAATAGTGTTAATATCAGACATCAACCCAAGCGAAAGAAAAGCAGGTGTGTTTGTTTAGATTATCTGTTAGAGAAATGAATTTAGGTGTAAAACGGTTTTTTAGCCGTTTTAACTTTCAGAGCTAAATTTTCTCTTAAATATACGTACTTAAATATACGTACAAAAATTTTAAAAAAAAAGGGCTCAGCGGTTTAGTTAAAAACACAAAATGGGCCACACATTAGGGTGTGTCCGAGAAGTTGTTACACTCCATGACCTAATAGTGTTAATATCAGACATCAACCCAGCATGACTGTTAATTTACAATTGTATCCTGCAAAAAAAGAAAATTTTGCGTTTCAGACGGCTTAAAACGGCCCTACTTTTAGCAAAAAAGTGGGGGACCATGGCCCCCTGCCCCCCCCGGCGTCGCCGGCCCTGGTTTTGTCTATAAATTATGGTTGTAATGTTTGTGATTATTTATTTTTCAAGGGAATGATTAAGCAACATTTTTAAGTCTCGACTAGGCGGATTATGTCGTGCGTGGAATATGTTGCCCTAAGTGGGAGATAATGAAACGCTGCTTTGAAATTCCGAGGTCCGTAAAAAACATAAACCCAAGGACACGTACACCACCGCAAATGTAAGATTATGTTTATGGTTTCTTCATGATAACGTTATCAAATTTGCTAGCAACGGTATTGTTGCTTAAATGGCCGCAGTATATTAAAATAGAATCGAATAAAATGTTTACGTAAGTAACTATAGCTGTAATGATGGAACTGCTCTAAAACTCCGCCTGTTAAAAGGTTGTCTTTAGAAGGGTGGGAAGAAGGATGGCTTAATAGCCATGAAGTCTTGGATACGACATTTGTTTTTATTGTCTGATAATTGATGTGCTGCAGTCAATATTTACAGTCATAATTGTCGAGCAAATGTTATACAATAGTCCATAATAGACGACTGTGGTGGAAACTCATATTGTACATTAAAGGGCGAGTAATACAAGAGATGTTGCACAACAAGTGTTGTAAAGATAGAAATTTTTCTCTGTATAACTGTTGCACTGCGTTCAGCGAAATTTATAGATAATAAAGCTAAACTCTCAATTAATTTGATGACCGTTATTATTCGGATCAAATAGCTACACGTTTTTCTAATTTCGCATTGTGTTATTATCGTCCTAGTTAATGCAGGAATCACTTTTCATGACAACCTCGTCTTCAGGAGTTACCGTGGGACTGTTTTTGCCCGCTTTTGGCCGGAAATTTGCGGGTCCCGTCCTTTAGGGTTAATTTAAGACTTTATTATGTATTTTTTGCATACGTTTAGATTTTATATTCGTTACATGTTTTAAAATTTAGTGTTGTGAAACTTGTTGAAAAAAAATTGATTCCATTGCTTTTAACTTCCACAGAATTTTTTTTTTTTTACATATATACAAGGAATCAAGGGGCTCAATATCATGATTTTCAGCAAAAATCTGAAAATCATAAGTTAGAACCACATATATTTTTGAAATTGCGCAGGCCTCATTGATGGCTAGCACACCAAGCATATGAAAGCGACTTTCACAAAGAGTAATTTCCGACGTGTTAATTAATAGTCACAGGCGCTAAAAACAGAGTCGCTTTTTGAAATGACCGTTGTAACAAATTTACTGCAACATGCATTCTCCCTATACGTTTTTGGAGTATATTATCTGGTTAATGGAACTATCCATGAAACTTTGTTGTTTTAAATAGATTTGCTTTTGCTAAAAAAAGGACAGACATTTCTCAGGTATTACTGTTTCTAAATAGAAACCTTGCCAGTTGCAGATCCCCTTTGGCACAAAATCAAATAAAATTAATGGCGATGCTTTGGTTTATATTAGCAAAAAAATGATGATAAAAACTAACTACAAATATATACACCTAAATAAATATAATAATATAAAATACAATTTATCCTTTTTACATAATTTCATTTTTGTCTATTTGGTGTCTTTTTTTCGTCTATATTTGTGACTATTCGTGTTACTATTCATTGGGTTCGTTCAGCGTTTATCAGAATTTCTAACAATAGTATAAACTTTCTTAGTAAAGTCGTTCAAACGTTACCATCTCCTGAATAGTGCCACATTCCAAATCTTCGGACACGTAGACATCTTCTGCGATTTCTACTTCGTAAAATACAAAGTCTGAAGAATCGGTTGCCAGTTGAACGCCTTGTACGCGATTTACCAGAAAAACTAAAACTAACTTGTTTTAAAAAAATAGCAGGGTTGAATTCTTGACTTCGTTTGATTCTCCATTTGTGAGTATAGCCACCCTGTTTCCAACTTGCGTTCTGAAAACACAGTACGATGTGACGGTCTACATAACGTACTACCCAAAGTAGACAACAAGCATATTGCTATGAACAGTGTGTTGACCATTGTGATGTGAAAACAAAAAATAAAAATTTTAACGTAAGAGCTAGCTGTGTACTATCTGGCGGACAGCAAACACATAAAACTTGAAACAACATCCGACACAGATATACTGAGCACAGATTTAATTGTTTGTGGTTTCATGTAAGAGATGCATGCAATTATATCTATTGTTTTGATGCAGTTAAGTGCCAGCCGCAAATTGTCTTCCAAACGTAGATTGACACAAGAAAAAGAAATATGATTAAAAGTTCGGAACTTATAACAATACATTCATTTTATTATGTCGCTTTGAGAACGAACAACAAAAACAACGGCACGTTTTCATCAGACCGACAAAATGAACGAAAGAAGAGTAGACTTGCAGAACCTGTCAAAAAGCAGAAATATAAATTAACTGTTTCCCTGTAAAAATGCTCTAAATAAATCTCTGTGCGGATACGTCATGTAGCCAAGCATTTGTTAAAAAGATTCACATATAATTCGGTTAAAGTAAACCTGCATAAGATGATGGATCGAGTGTGACTTAAACCCATGACCTCGACCCTTGTCCCATAAAGGAAGTGTACCACATTTTATTGCTATATTTCCTTTCTCTTCTTTCTTGAAATCTGACTGGTTATTTCATGTACTAGCCAAAGGTTATAACTTTTCTATTTATATCATAAATTAGGCTATTAATAGTCAGAAATGTTGCCATGGTTACCAAGCATATTACCATGTATTTTTTTTTCGTGCAACCAACTGCACCAAAACTTAATAAGCGGCTACATAGAATAAAGTGTATGTGATATTGCAGGTAGCCCATGGAAAAATCCACGGGGTTGCCCGTCCTTTATATATCGCATATTTCGTGTTTCCGTAGCACAATGTTTATTTCACTGTCGTCAAACTACATAGAACAAGTTCTATTCATAACTTTGCAAAAAGGGTATTATTGTCTCGCAGACGGTTGTTAAAAGAACCTAATGATACGATCACGTAGGTTGAGTGGCACGTGTAAATTGTCTTAATTACGAACAAACGCGTTTAACAGGCCCGTAGCAACCGGGGGTAGGGCAGAGTGGAAGACACCCCCCCCCCCCCATCCTGAAACGATTTTGCCTCCTACGGGCTGTTAAAGGCCACGAAAAATCATCTTAAAACAGATCTTATTCTTTTGCCACAGCAAATAGAATGCTGACTCAGCATCAAAGTCACTGTAGTTACTTCATACTTCAAAGTTGGCTAAAAATCTAAATGAGATATTTGAATAGCTCTTCAGTTTTTCAGTAGTCGTCTAAACATTCTCTTTGATCGCAAAATTTCATGTTAGCTGAAAAAAAGAAGGGATGAAAACGTATCCTTCAAAAACACTGCACAATTTTTTATCCGATTTTTTTGTATGTTCTCATACCATATGTACATCAACCTAGTTCCCAAGTCTAGCTGACCATTAATGTCTTTGTATTAAGTAGAAAACATATGGTAAAAAAATAGATATTATTTCAAATGGAAAAGGGAAAATTGTGATATAAAAGAATAATTTTTCTCAATAAAATGTTAACAAAAAATCAACGGAGTGACAGCTAATCTATTATTAGCTTTTAGAACAGTTTGACTGGGATGAAAAGAAAATTGTCCTTTATCAGAGGTGCGTGGCTTTTAGAATGTTCATTTAGCAGAGAAAGAATAGTATTTAGAATGAATTAAAAATAAAAACAAACAATTAGGAAAATTGATAAATTTACATTAGCTGGCAATCCTCTTCTTAATTAGACCATTATAACTTAAAAAGTTATTATCAGAAACAACATCTGCCAAATAAAAAAAATAAATACATTTTTATTTTAAATGTTTCAACATCAGAAGAAATGGAACAAAGCACACATATGGTGTCGGAAAACCTTGCAGGAAGTAATTCGACTCGGGTTAAGACAGAAGGGCGGGTTGCAATGCGTTTTCGTGTAAAGAATTCTTTTACTCCGGATAAAGTTCAAATTCATTAATGATATTTATTCACACAGATAAATCAAATGACGTTAACAGGATACTAATTTAAAATGGATAACCTTTTGTTTTGTTGCGTGACTTTTACGAAAGGAGTGGGGAATGCAAGCAGTTAGGAGCGAAGCAAGTGAACGTAGCCTTGGTTTTTCAAAGGTTTCAAGTAAAAGGTGGCGCGTAACCTAGTGGTTATAGAGTTCGCTTCGCTACCACAAGGTCAATGTCCATGGTTCGATTTATAGCGCGGCATGTTTAACAAGTGCATTTAACACAGCTACGGTTCAACCCATGCCACGTGAGGGAAATTGGGAAAGTAATGTCGGTGTATACCTAACGTATACATTCAGAAGACAGGTTCCACATTGAAAACAGTGTTTTCAAACGCTGAAATGGCTATATCCTTAATAAATATTCGGAACAATAATCCAGAAATGCTTAGTATCTGGTTGTCAATGATTGTTGTCTTCATTTCATATGCATCAATTTCTATTCTAGTTGCATTTCAGATAACAAATATTCGTTTCTTAGTCCTCTACCATCGCCAATACCATCCAATACGTAACAGGGTTTTTTTTATAAGCAATTAAAATTCCAAAATGAGGCTTAAGGATGCTTATGAAAAGTACTTTTTTAGGCTCAAAATATGCTTAGGTTATGCTTAATGGCAAAAAGATTTATTGGAATATGATTATGAAAAACACATGATCAGGCTCAAAATATATTTATTTGAAAAAATAAACATTGCATTTGAATTTTGAACATCAGAAATTACAACTTAAATCTTACTACATACTGGTTAATTCAGACGTAGAGAATAAAAAAAAAATTGCTTACGAAACAAAAAAACATAAAAACTTATTTTCTTAGACTTCACATAATGCTTAGCATATGCTTGAAAAATTTAAGTCTACAGATGCTTATAAATGTCATGCTTATAAAAAAACATGTAGGGCTTCATCTCCATATATTTGGCATTGTTAGAGAAATAAGTTGCATTTTTAATGTAATATTTACGATATGACTCTTTTCAGCTCGTCCTTCGTCCCGTTAAGTCATGGCTGATCTTCTTTCTCCAGAAACACTAGTTTTTTTCTGGTATGCTATAAACCCACATTACCTCTCACCAAAGTTTCCTGAATTCAGTCTCTCTTCCAAATGAATCTAGTCATCTGCCAGTTGATTGCAAACGTTTTGATGACGTTGGTCTTGACCTTCGCTATTTTGTCTGTCCTAAAGCTGAATTTGATTTTCCTTCCTCAGTACAGAACTACAACCTCTTACAGCTGGCTGTCACCTTAAGACAAATTTGCATTTATTAATAAGTACTTTTTAGCTTATCAGAGATTTCCATACCGATGAAAAGTCAGTATGTGAATGAATAACAATATAATTTTATTGCTACAAAAACAAAATATTGGTATGTTGATTCTTTGTTCAAAACAACCTGCACTTTATTCTATAAATCAGTATAAACAAAAAAAATCTAACACGGTTGACCCTCTGTAGGTAAATAAAACGAAAGTTTCACTTATCTAGGCTTTTGCTTGTCACATGCAAATTTGAAGGACACGGCCTCATATATCAAAATTTTCACTTATATTCGGCTGTTACGAGCTCCAACTTTTTACTATATCATGACTTTTACCAGTTTCTGTTTTTAAATGAACGTTAACCAAGTTGAAAGGGTGTGCGGAATTTTCTTGTTCATTCGTATTTTTCAAACAATGGGCTTTTGTATATTTTGAAAGATTCTTGGGTAATATCCTCTGGTGCATAAAAAAAAATATTCAAAGTAAAAATATTTCCGCACACCGTATCATAGCCGCATGATTTTCCGTCTTTTAAAGTTTTAAAATTTTAAAGAAAAAGGAAAATGCTATCGGAAGTTGAAGCTCGCATAGTGCAGTAATACAAAGGTCGTCGTAAAATTCTATGTTATGCGCCATCTTTGTTGTTATTAACGTTTCCCTCTAATAATTACGTCATTTCGTTTTGCATAAATATACAAGTACGTAGTTTATCGCAACAATTTTTTTTACCGCGAAGAAAGCAAGCAATCGAATTTATGCTGCTTGCAAATTTATTTTCATGTTGAGCACGTACGAAATTAGCAACTTATATACCAATGCACTAAAAACTTAGTGAAATAATGGAAAAGCCTAACATAATTATGCTGAGTGCATAGCAACCAGCCAGCAGCATGTATTACAGTTTGATAAGTTGTTTTGTTATTTCACTGTTCTTTTTGGAACAAGTCTTACCTTGATGATTCAAAAATATTATAGAATATATCTTTAAAATATATTTGAAGCGCCCTCTCTAATAAGCATCCATGTAAGTACAGTATACTCCCGTTAACTCGAACCTCCAAGGGACCGGGAAAATTAGTTCGACTTAACGAATGTTCGACTTAAGCGAAGCTCCCGTTAAGTCGAACTTTTGGAAAAATAAGATAATAGTTCGAGTTAAGGCGATTTTTCTTTTTTAAAAAAAACTACTAAAGTATCACATTTTGTATAGTCAAAGATTACTGATTTTGATAATAATAAGTGAAGTTTATATCTAATTTAAAAAATGAATTAATTAGAATTTAAAGAAATTTAATTTTTATCAAACAAATTGTTTTTCCTCTTTCCTTTAAAGTTCGAGTTATCCGAAGGAATTGATCTGAAGGGGGACTCGAAAATTCGAGTTAACGAGTGATTTTTATAAGAAAGTAATAAGGAATGTTCAAGGGACCGGGCAAAATAGTTCGAGATAATAAAAGTTCGAGTTATCCGGTGTTCGAGTTACCGGGAGTCTACTGTATATCTAAGTTTAATAAGTGCCGCCCATATTCTAACAAGCCGCATATTCCATTTAACGACCGCCCCTAATTATATAATTCAGTTACGCTTCAGTTAAACTTTTGGGTGATAAAAATGTATTTTCCGCATAGTGTACAAAGCATATTAGTTGCCGTCCCATAAGGCAGCACAGTAGACCATGAGCGTAAATAGAATGGTCGTAAGGGCGCCAAGGCACATGATTTGCGGCTATGCCAGATCTCACAGTGAGGTTAAATAATTGTTGACAATTGCGTAATGTTGTTTTTTAAAACATACTACTAAACCATTAGCTCATACTTTTCCTGTGCGATGCATGAAAATGGTGGGCTTTGTGCACGATGCCCTTTGCAATAATTGACCAGCTGTGGGAAGCCAGCCAAGACGGCGATTAGTTTCAACTATGCTAGTAATCTGTAAATTAAGCACTCCTCTTGATTCACTCATGTAAAATATAACAACAAATAATAAGCACCTAGGACGGTAATTGAAATCATTACGGTATGCGCAGGAAAAAGAGCCGTTTGTGGTTGATTTAACGCCACCTCTCATTTAGCGCGAATGGTCAATTATTCGAAAATTGGAGGATTTTTTCGTGAACTAATTTAAGTGAACGAACAAAATAAACTATTTTTACTCTTGTCAAATTTATTTTTTTAAATTAAAATCACTGTTAAAAATTTATAAATCCGCAAAGGACCTTCATTCTGATATTACTATTACATGACGTGGTTGACTTGTCTATGCAAGAGACACTCCTTGTTGAGTGTGTGGTATGCAAGAGACATTCCTTCGTTGAGTGTGTGGTAGATATCCAGCATATTCATGAAACAATAGGACATGCTTCAAAGTTTTACCTGGAGTAGAACGGTTAGGAAATACCTACTGGGTAAGGAGAACAGAGGAGCATCACGCAAAAAAATAAAATTAAAATTAATAAAAAGTGCTTATCGCATTGAGAAGAACGCAATAATTCATCGTCTTTTGTTATTACGGGAACCTGTGAAAGGTGTCACGGTAAATTAGATAAATCACGGTAAATTTAGGCTTATTTGGCGATAAATGTTTGCTAGTAATATGAAGGAGAAAAAATCTTCTTTTTTAAAAGCAACATTTGATAAGAAAGGTTCGCATCCTTCAAAAAACAAAGCGACTTCTAAGCAACAGCCTGTAGTGAATCAAACAACAGTCCTGAAAACAGGGATTATAAAAACCACAATAGTTTTTGAGACATATTGTTCTAAATGTTCTGTGAGTTTAACATGAAAAACGTGATTAGCTACCCCTTTCGAGAATTATTTAAGGTTTATTCAAGTGCACTCAAGTAGAGCAACAGTGGAGTCTATTGAAGAGAAACTTGAGCTAAGTCTTAGATAAGATTTTGTGTTTCTTATAAAAAAGCACACGTACATCAAATGATACCACACCATGTAACATTATACCATGGCAAAAACCGCATTTTTTGGATTCAGCCTGGATGCTTCTTAACTTTGGATAATTTTTTTCTAAAGTTTCCGAGTTATTTCCCCATTGCATGTAAGCAGTTTCTCGTTTTTTAAAAAAGTCGTTTAACCTTTTTTGCAAGATTTAACACGATTTACAAATGTTAACGAAACCACAATCACCGGTAGATGGATGTGAACGCGTTATAACTTTTCCATTCATTGGTAGAGAAAAAAAAATATTTCAAACATGTAACTTGTTTATAAGTGCAGAAATTTCAGTTTTTAATGTCCGGGTCAAATTTTCTTTCAGAGTGGTTGATATCTCCTACTGTAGTAATACAAGGGAAAATAAGACTGTATTTACACTAACTAGAGATACGACCAAAAACCACTCTAATGATGTCGTCATATATCTGTAAGAAAATTTGAACCTAAAACGGACTTGACTTGGTGACACTTAGGCATATGCTCTTCATAGGTTGTCACCAAATGACCTTATCATTAAGCAGGAAATTAGTTTCCGTCATGGAAATTAAAAGACAAAGAAAATGTAATCATGTGGTAAATAAAACTCAGCAGAATCAAGGAGATGTAAATGGTTCCTACGAAAAATTGTTGATACATTGTTTTGTCGGCGATAGAAGTGTAAAGATCATTACAAAGGTAATATATTTTGCTATGATGTTTCGTGTTAGAAAAGGATAAATCAGGTACGCCAGTGAGGAAAGGAGAAACGAACGTAAATACGGCCTTTCAATCGTGAAATTTACCGTCCTTTGCCATCTCTTTTGTCCCTTAAAATCAGAATTTCAAAACATTCAAACTTGTTCGAAAGGTATCCATGGAGTGACGATGGGAAAATTGTATCAGAAATAGAGAAACATTTCCTACTTTTTTTCTCTAGAGAAAATTATAAGGTTTCCAGAGTCACCTGCAGAATAACTTTAAACAATTATTTTTTGTTATGCCAATTATATCTTTCTTTCAAACCTTCAGGTGCATTTCTCATTCGTGGCTGCTCGAACGTGACGTCACACGCGTTTCGAAAGTAGTATTTTGCTTTTACTTACAAAATGGCGCATTTAGTTTAATTACATAACACGCTAAAGAAATTGTATTCCTGGACAACTCTGCACAAATTTATTCAAGCGCCTAAATCTTATTTTTCTTTGTCATTTTCTAAATACAGCTAAATGACTCAATTCTTATTGAAGTAATGAAAAGGCACTGCGAAGGAGAGTGAGTCACAGAACCTGGCCTAAAATAAAAAGTTGTGAATTTTCATGTAGCATGGTTAACTCGTATCCATTACAACTTCTTAAAACCTTTTAACTAAAATTATTTATCGTTCTTCGGCAATGCAAGTGACACATTTTTCTATCTTGATGGAATGCAAAGTAGAAAGTCAAAATGAGGAAAAGTTCCATAGTCATCAGGCTTCGAAAGGTTTGTGAACTTATATTCTTCCCCGGAAATCATAGGGTTTACCTCAAAGAGCTCTGGGTTTGAGAAAGATGTGATGTACTCAAAAAGTCTTCTCACGTTCCTCACAAATTAAATACTTTGTTTTTTTAAAAACCTTGCGTTCTCATATATTCTCAACTCAATCTTTCAGCAAAAATAGGTCGTAGACAATATCGTGATCCTGTATTTTGATAACATATCCCACTTCAAAACAAAAGCTGCGGAACGTTTTTAAATGTTCAACATTTTTAATCTCCTTATCCAGAGATTAAACTAAAAAAAACTAAGTATAAAAAAACAGTCTGGTAACGAAATTGTTAAAAGTAGATTAAGGATAGTTGTTTCTGTAAGCTTCATATAAATAAAATTGAAACATCTAGGTTGAAACATTAGAATGTCTAAGTAGGTGTGGCCATGGAATAAATAATAAAATGGCAAAATAAAGGCTGACCTGCCCTACATCAATAGTGTTGTTGAAAAATTCGACTTTCTCAGTTCATTGGAGGACATTTGTATCGAGGTTTTGTCGAATATTTTAAACTTTATAAAAACAACAAGTCGATACAAATTAATTTTAATTATTTTTTTCAAACTAATTTCATTTCACACGACAAGTTGAAATTTAACTACACGATAAAACTTAATGTCAGGTCATAAGGATCATTATCGGCTTACGTAACATGAACGCACTGAGCACAAAGTTGTGCACCATACAACATTTTTATGAAAAAATCTTCAATGTCATGTCAGACGCCTATGAATTGTGCAAACTACCTTTCCCTATTCTTCACGTCAAGTTTTTTATATACTTCTGATTAATAATTTTAAACCGTTCCATTTGATCGCCATCAAGTGATTTTATAGAGTGCAACTCTTCAGTAAACAGTGACCAGTGTAACAGTTCATGCTGTGAGTAACCATGCAACACTGTGTTATGAAAGAATTTAATAAATAAGTCAATGTTTAAGGACGTTGTTGTGTGCAAAGAAGACATTGCATAAGTTATTCGGATCTTATTTCATTTGCAAATAAGACCTCCTTTCCTCTTGTAAAGCTATTGTGGAAGGCAAGCTTAGTGAAGTGTGCTGGGCAAGTGTGAAGATCAAGAATAACTTGTTTTTGTAATTTTCTCTCTCAAGATGCCTGGAACTTTTGCTGATGAAGCATTTGAAGGAGCAGGGGAAACACCAGGATTGGAGATCTGGAGAATAGAGGTAGAATTTTTTAACTTTTTAATTTTATATGAAATTAAAATTGGAATGTTTATTTAAAATCTAAATATTTTTATCTCTAGCCTATGTTTTACCATATGGTTTCACACATACTATTTTTACACACTATTTTTACTGATAGATATTATATTCGCCGCCTAACATAGCCATTTTATATTATATATGTCCGTTAAAGAATTCCCAGTTCAGATGAAGAACCGCGAACACCACCCCGTCCCCAATTTTCGAAAAGGAAATGGCGGTAGCGTGCTTCCAAGTTTGTTTCTTCTCGAGTGAATCAATGTGTTATAAACATCTCAGCATGTACAAAAAAATATCACTAAAATGGCGGCCAGTACACTTCACTGTTATAATCAACGCGTGTGTTTATTTTGTCAATAAGTTGAAACACTCACTGACCATAAATAGATGTTTTTGTGGATAAAATAGAGGAGGGGTCAAAATTATTTTTGTACAAAATGCCTGACTCTCAACATTATCAGCTGTGATCTCACGATTTGCACATGGCGTAATTTCATGTGTTTTTTGTGCGTGTCATTTTTTTCTTTTTATTTCTATTTTATTTCTTTGCTTTTGTACTAAAAGGAAACAGGAAAAAAAGTCGCTATTTTAAAAAAGTTGATCTGACCAATTTTCAATAGATTCTAGAAAACCCCAGGTAGCGACAAATTATAGAAAACTGTCTTAAAACCTCTTAAAACCTAAATCCTTTTATTTTTTGGCATGGGCTTTAGTAGCCACTACATCCCCAGTCCTCCACAATTACTCGCCTTCCTACGACACTGCCTTTCTCCATAAAAGTCATTATGACGATAAAAACAAATAAAAGAATTTACTTAGCATTCACCATTGTACGTTAAGAGAACAATATTAAACAGACAAATGATTCTTGTAAAACACATAAATATTCAATTTTGTTTTTATCTTTATTAACTTTTATTTGCTGGATTAAAATAATGTTTCTTATCACGGTCATAATTACGCAAACGTTTTAACTCTTGTCAATAAGATTTCAAAAGCGTGTTGATACTTTAAAACGAGTTTTTATTTATTCCGCCAAAGAAAAAAACACTTACAGACATTTTTGATTATTTACAATTTTCGCAGCAAGCCCTTTTGACTTTAAGAAATGCGCGCCAGAGAAAGTGATGCGGACGCTATGCGAAGCGAGATTTTTTTCATTCCATTTCTCTCACAAAGGTATCCTTAGGGGACTTCCATCTCCATTTGATAATAGCTTACAACCTCAACAGTTTCCATATGAAGAAAAAGACCTCTTTTCTTGCTAGCTCTTGCATCTTTTGCCTTCCGCGCAGTTGTTACAGCCAAAAGGTCTTTTGAGCCGCGGAAAATGTAAGCATTCAAAAAGCTCTATGAAGTGATACCGCTTTTAGAATTATTATTATTATTATTATTATTATTATTATTATTTATTGTTGTTTTGCAACTCTCATTATATATCCAGTGAACTTAGGCAAATATTGTACCACATTATTTCATTGTCCCTTTTTTGGGCTATTTGTTGGTCAAGTGAAAGAACCATTGAGATTTTAAAAATAACATTTGCTTTTAAAAAGAATGTATGCAATGAAATATATTTATTCAACATCATGCAGTGTTTGAACGGCATGTTGTTTTTCTGGCGTGCACCATCTGATCCTCAAAAACAACAAATACATAATGGCGCAAATAAGTATTGTAAATATTATTTTTCCGGCGTGTTTATGAAATAGAAGCCACACTGACGTCAAAACTTCTATGAACCCTGGCAATAAAAATCCAACAATCTCAATTAAAAACACCACTTAAAATATGTTACTGAAGTAGCAACAACAAGTATAAACAATGCTTGAAAACTTTTTTTTGTTCGCTCTCTCTCTTATCGTACAATACGTTTCATCGCTTCTCCTATAGTTATGTGCCTCCTCCCAAAATTGATATACCGTCACCCATGTTCATATTGTACCACATCCGTAAACGTGCAGTTGGAAAAAAAATATGATTCGAAAAAACTCGAAATATTAAAATTAATTTCTAAATTCATCTCTTTGTCTTGTTTCAAACCTACATTTTCTTTTCTCTGAAAATTTTGAGAATTTTTCTTGTATTATTTTATCATCTGTTAAGGACAGTTGGTCTTAAAAGCTTCTCATGAATGAAATTGAAACATCTAGTTTAAAACAACTACATGTCTAAGTAGGTGTGGCCATGGAATAAATTTTCTCAACTGGGATACTTACGACGAGATATGAGGTCTAATTTTTTATCCCAATGAGTCATTTAACATTTTCTATGCCAGATCCGAGCATGATCCGAGCTACATTTATCTACACAATTTTTTTTATAGAAATTGAAAGTAGTGAGACAAGATCCGAAGAACAATGGCAAATTTTACAGTGGAGACTCGTACATTTGCCTGCTTGTAAGTCCAGTACTTTTTTTCATTTCGTCTGTCTTTTGTCTAAACATCACTCTATCACGTCCAGTTGTTTATGCTTCATAATTTTTATTCTCTTAGACACGAAAAGTCGAGAACAGAATTGAATGGGACATCCATTTTTGGTTGGGAAAAGAGACCTCCCAAGTATGATTTTTTTTTACATTTTACTCGTTAGTCTGTGCCACTTGTTCCAAGTAGCACTGTTCCACCTTCTTTGACCTGCATTATTTATATTTGTCATTTAGGATGAGGCTGGAATAGCTGCTTATAAAACAGTCGAGTTGGATGACTCCTTGGGAGGATACCCAGTACAATATCGCGAGGTTAGTAGATCATGGTTACTGACTTCGTAAATCTTTTAACTAGTGTAAACTATTAAAACTTAAACTTTTAGCAACACAATGTAATAATTTTTCTCCAAATTTGGCCATATTTTTTTATTTATTTCTCCTTTGTTTGTTATTTCTCCTTATTTATACATATATATTTGTTTTCACGTGTAGGTGCAAAGTCATGAGTCAAAAAGATTTCTTGACATTTTTCCTGATGGGATTCAGTAAGTAAAAAACAAATAAAAAACATGTAAAGACTTTACTCCTAAACCGGGTACTGGTTTCCTAATACGATTCTCATCAACCATAACATTAGCTACACTTAAAATTAGCTGGAATTAAGCTTCTTGAACACTTCACTTGGTTCACCACTTAACCATTCCCAAAATAGTTTTATTTATAATATGAACTTTTGTTCCTCACCTTAAATTTTGCATATTTTGGCCTAAGGAATAAATTGTTTTGTCTGTCTTTAAAATTCGAATGCAGTCCCTAGTTTACAAACTTGCTAGCGAACTGCTTATCGCCGCTGTTCATTGCGAAATGTTGTGATATATTCAAAAGCTTACGGGTTGGTCAATATGTAACCCGAAATATGGGTTGTTAGATTTTCTTTATGGCGACACCAACAAGGAAGTTGACGCGCTGCAATTTTGCATGTAGATATATGGAAGGAGGTATCGATTCTGGCTTCGTTCATGTTGACAGAAATGCTTATGTGAAACGCTTGTTGCATGTGAAAGGAAAACGAAACATCCGAATTGAGCAGGTAAATGAGCGTGATTTTATTTTTGCAATAACATGATTTACTCAGGAGTGTCAAGGCGATACCCAAAATATTGTATTTGCAAGCTGAACACAAAGTAGAAAAGTAAAAAGCTGAACAGATTTTTCCACAAAAATATGCATGTGAACAGGTATTTTGAGTGTCTGACTTTAAAACTAAAACGTTAAAATTATGGGGAGTCCTGACACCTTCTATTCCAAGTTGGCTACCAGCTATGACATTTAGAATTCCCTGTACGTAACTTTAGGTCGAACTTTCGTACAAATCTTTAAATCATGGTGACGTATTCATTCTTGATGATGGCAAAACAATATATTGTTGGAATGGAAAAGATTCGAGTAAACGAGAACGAATAAAGGTACGAATGAATTTGTAACTACAAAATATTACAGCTGTGCAGGAGAGTACTGTTACGTGTGCAGACGTGTGCAGGAGAGCACTGTTACATGCGTAGTCGCTAGTAGTAGTACCTTTCTTATACATTTTAGCTGATTACATTAACAAAATTTGTTAAAAAGAGATCATCGGAGCACGAGCCAATAGGATTTTATGTTTTCTATATATACCCTTTTGCTGCTAATTTATTAAAAAAATTTCACTGGTTACATATGGGAACTCATGAAACGGTTATTGATTTCAGGCTGCGGAAATTGCTCGCAAAATAAAAGATGACGAACGAGGAGGAAAAGCTAGAGTTGTTTTAATTGGTAAGTCTATTTTTCTATTCTTCTGTTTTTTATGGTCGCGCAATATCCTTTAAAATTATCATTTTTGCATATTTTACATATTTTAGATTCAGGATACGATCCAGATAGCAGTTTCTTCAAAGCACTAGGTGAGAAAGGACCAATCAAATCAGCCGAAGAAGGGGGCGACGACGTAGAATTTGAAAAACAAAGTAAAATCGAGATAGCTCTATACAGGTAAACACGGGTATTGACTATAGCACGAGACGTTATATAATGCTCAATTCTGTTCTGATCCTAACATATCTTATTTCCTTTTTTTAGAGTGTCCGATGCAAGCGGGGATTTGAAAATTGAAGAATGCGCCCGACCACCTCTGAAAAAAGAAGACCTCGATACCGACGATTGTTTCATATTGGATAGCGGTCCGTCAGGGGTGTTCAGTTGGATAGGAAAAGGCTGCACCATAAACGAGAAAAAAGCTGCAATGAACAATGCTATGGTGAGCTATTTTTATTTATAAAAGCTTGCTCCCCATTAAAGCGTTCATGGCGCTCAATGTGTTCAATTTCCATTAAATTAAAGATGGCAGCGTTTTTTTGAGATTTTATTGGTTGTTAAAAAAGTTGTCTGTCTGTAAACACTTGAAAGTTGACTCGTCTTAACTTCCAAAGCTACCAAAATACATGCGACATGGCCAGACAAAAGTTCTAATGCACATTGAGAGCTGCGTTCAAGGACTGCTTAATAGAAGCTGCCTTAATACTATTCCAACAATAGATACATTAACTTTGCAGCAAATCTAAAACAAAAAAAGTCTGCAATATGACTCTTTTTTTGCAGCGTTTTATCAAGAAAAAAGGATATCCAAACTATACCCAAGTAATGAGAGTGGTAGAAGGCGGAGAGACACCTCTTTTCAAATCCTTTTTCTCAAATTGGGTAACAAGCGCAGACCAACTTGCAATGGGAATCATGGATAAGAGTAACATTGGTAGGTTATTTTTTCCCACGAGAGGGTAGATGTTCCTGAGAAACAAAATTTACTATGCTTCAATTGATATTTTTAGCTGCATACAATACAAGTCAATTTGAGGTGAATTCCTTGCACGCAAGAGCGCAAAAAGCCAAAGAAACCCTTGTAGATGATGGCAGTGGAACGGTTAAGGTGATAAATATTTTCTTTAATAAATGTGTTACTGATGTCGTGAAGTTCGGTAAAAATGTATGTATTTGAAGAGAAAATGTAAGACTTCGTGTTAATATTTTAGATATGGCGAATTGAGAAGTTTAGAAAAGTAGATGTGCCTGAAAAAGAACATGGTGTGTTTTATGAAGGAGATTGTTATGTTATCTTGTACACATATCAAGTGAAGAAATATGAAAAACATATTATTTACTACTGGCAGGTAAGAAGTCGCTTCTTTTACACTGTGCTTCTTAGTCATTGGGTGTTTTTGAAAAGCTGACTTGCGTCAGAAGAGAAAAACAACCGAGTCGTCCGTAATTCTTTCTAATGTTTTGATTCTTTGCGTTGTTTCTCCGCAGGGATTAAAAAGTTCAACGGATGAAAAAGGTGCTTCCGCCATTATTGCGCAGCAAATTGATGACGAAATGGGAGGGTCACCAGTTCAAGTAAGTTAAAACAAATTAACATTTGATAATACTCGGTTGTTACATGAAAGTAAATTTTCATCATATATCTTTAGGTACGCGTGGTTCAAAACAAAGAACCTGAACATTTCTTGCGAGTTTTTAAAGGACGGATGATTGTGATGAAGGTAAATGCTTTACATATACCCGTCACGACCGCGAATCTCTCAGCCAGGAGAATGGCCCAGGCGATCTTTAGACCAAACTTTCATAAAATGTCTGCTCACAGAAGTCAACTCCACTCATTGGCTTAACGGCCACTCTAGTTTTGCGTCTGTTAACGTCAAGCAGGAAAATCCTTGGTTAACAAATAAAGGAAGAAAACTGTTTTTGTTGAAAATTATAATCCGTGTTTCTTCTATTTATTTGAAGACTTACTTTAGGTGAACAAAATTTGTTTTAATCCCACCTTCCGCCTCTATCAACTAGGTTGTTTTAAATTAAAAAAATATACCTTTTCCAACATCATCTAAGATAATGGCCAATATGCTTGAAAGTTTTCGGGGTACACTAAATACGACATTTTTAAAGAAGAAATGTTTTTTAACTTTTAAAAATCTCTTACAGGGTGGAATTGAAAGCGGATTCCGCAAACGCTCTAACAGTCAAAGCGAGCAATCAAAAGTAGCTGAAGGCGTCCAACTGTTTCATATTCGTGGTACAACAGAATTCAACACGCGTGCTGTCGAAGTGATTGGACGGGCTGCATCTCTTAATTCGAATGATGTTTTCTTGTTGAGAACAGAAGAGAAAGCTTTTATGTGGGAAGGATCGGTAGGCAACACTTATTGTTACTTAAAGGGCAGAAACTTTCGCGTTTTTCGCGTTTTTGGCTCTTTTTCGCGAAAGTTTTTGCCTTTGGAAATTTCAAAACAGCAAAACGCAAAAGTTTTTTCACGCGAAAAAATCTTATTTTTCTGAGCAAATTTGATGCCCCTCCCTAAAATTCGTTGTTATCAAAAAGATCTTTTTTGATGGTATTAAGCTCAGAGAGGTGCCATATCGATCCTTTCCGTGACATCGACCCAATTATGGGTGATGATGACAGGCAAATGGATGATAACAGTCATCTACTAGCCGTTTGTGATGTCACGGTAGAAGAATTTGAATCGTTATGTGGTAGCAAAATTCAGCGGTACATTGGTGAAATTAAAGAAAGTTAAAGAAAGTTAGTTCTATTTTTTTACTTTAAACAAACAAAGCAAGAAAAATTATAATTTTTTTTAAAAAAATCTTATTTTCTGCTCATTCGCGAAAGTTTTTTTCGCGAGATTTGTTCCATAAATTTCGCGTTTTTTTGCACACGAAAGTTTCTGTCGTTAAAGTATTACTAACATAAATGAACATGTAAAAACCTTTTTGATGTGTTTTTATTTTTATAGGGTGCTAGTGAGGATGAAAAAGAATTTGCTGAAGTAGTTGCCGATTACGCAGCGCCTGACGGGTAATATATCACAGTCATTATGTGCACTCAGATTTGCCTTGCGAACAAAATAAAAACAACCTTAAAATAATTTTAGGGACTTGGTAATTGTGCGGGAAGGCAAAGAAACCAAAGAATTCTGGGAATTTATTGGTGGTAAAGAAGAATATGCTTCAATGCCGAGATTGGCGGTACGATTAAAAACAACTTAGAATTCGACTAACTTCTATGGAATGCACTACAAAACGATATTTTTGTTTATTTTAGGAAGACAAGCCTGTTTTCCCGCCAAGACTCTTTCAATGTTCGAATGCGAGTGGAAGATTTTGGGTTGAAGAAATATTTGATTTTGATCAGGACGTAAGTTCCATAATGTTACTGCAACAACAGCTGTTTTATGCACGTTACCTATAAGTGCTCTTTCAATTTCGGTATGATTTTTTTTTATTTTAGGATTTGTGTGAGGATGATGTCATGTTATTGGACACGTATGATGAGGTTAGTATTTAATCCAAGGCTGGTGGAGATGGAAGGGTCATTTTTGCTTTTTTAGCCCTTATAAACAAGAAATTTTGAAATCCAGATTTTTTTAATTAAATGTGTAATTATTTTAATTAAATGTGTAATTAATTGATTATTACGTAGGTTTTCGTTTGGATCGGAAGTGGCGCAAATTTTATCGAGAAGAAAAATGCTTTGGAGGGAGCAGTGGTAAAATTAATTTTGTTATTTATCTTAAATACATATTTATTTATAAAATATTTAGTACAAATAAACTAATATTTACTTATTAATATAGATTTAGACAAATATACATCAACGTATACAATGCTCATAGACTTGACACTTATTTGTTATTTTAGTAGATTTACGTCATGTCGTGAAATAATATACAGGCACATTTGCGCACAACAAAACTGAATCAAAATATTAATGTTGACAGATAAAAGATTTGTCACCCTTGCGAGCTGTGACAAAATCAATCTCGCAAATAGAAAAATAAGCCCTGGGAAGGAAAATACTTAAAAATATGATTAATAAGTTGGGCGGTTTTAAAAGGGCATAGATGAGAAGGGCGTATCTGCGATTAATTGTTTCTAACAACTTTATAGTCGTACATCAAAGGCGACACCACTGGTCGAACAGTCGAAACTACCAGCATCTTGCAAGTCAAACAAGGATTTGAACCGCTTAATTTTACTGGGTATTTTTGGGCCTGGGATCCAGAAAAATGGAGCGTAAGAAATTTTATAATAACTTTACGATTATTTCTTGTTTTATTGACCCATATCTCACAAAAGTGTATACTCGTTTATAGAAAGGAATGAGTTATGAAGAATTAAAGAAGCAACTCGGGGAAGAAAATGTAGCGATCACTAGCGTAAATGACGTAAGTAGTGTCCATGATTCTTAGCAACTTAGTACTTAATCCTGTTGCGCATATATAGTCTTGTATTCGTTACATGCAAAGGGATTTTCAGGAAAAGGCTTACTAAACGCTAAGAAACATCATAACGAACCAAGCCAAGGCCGTAGCAGCAGCCAAGTGTTTTTTTGGGGGGATGGGGTACAGATCAAGAGAGTTATGATAAGTATCACTTACCATGATCGACATTTTTCTTGAGGGGGGGGGGGATGCAGATGCCCTCCCCTGCTACGGCCGTGACTTCTGTTACATAAGTAGCAAATTACAAATGCAAATTGTCTCGCAAGTTTGTTTCCTCATCGTAACACAAACAGGATATAGCTGTGATTTTCACTTTTTTATAATCTCTATCGTAGGAGCTGGAGAAATATAACAAGGAGTATCCATACGCAAAGCTCTCACAAAATGGTATCGAGTTAGATGGGGTTGACCCGTGCAACAAAGAGGTACACTCCGCTTTTTTGTTATCATCAATTTAATACTCTACTTTCTCTTTAGCTGTATATATATATACACATTTATATCAAAACATTAAAAAAAAAATTCGGTGTTTTGTTTATTACTTTAGAAACATCTATCAAACGCCGAATTTGAAAAATATTTCAAGATGACCAAGGAGGAGTACGAAAAAGTAAAACCTTGGAAGAGGGAGGTGTTGAAAAGAAAATTAAAACTATTTTGAAAATTTAAATTATTGTTAACGTAAAAATTTTGGATGAACAAGTAGCGTTGGGCTAGACAGGCAATTAGCAAGAATAATTTTTGATGACCAGAATTAGTCCTTTTAATCTTAATTGTATTTTATGTGTACGTCACGATGCCTCGTGGAATTTGTTACTCGCACTTTTACAGCAACTCGCCGTAATTGCACCGCCATCATGGTACTATGACGTCATTCTATTGTATCAATAATATGTCATTGTAAAAAAACTTTGTATATATTGTTATATTGACTTTTCTTTCTTTTTTTAAATGCAAATAAAATTTCTTTTCCATCAATGAGTTTTTTATTATCACTTCTGTCCTGCAACAGAAAGGGACAAAAGTAGAGAAACGCCGAAATGCGTGATTTTGGCGGTTTCAAATCGCTGGAATAGTAGCAGTTTTAAAAGGACAATTATGCGCAGTATCATCGAGTTTAATGGAGCGATGTTTAGTGTCCAGCCTTCCTTGGTTACCCAAACATTCTTGATTACCTGACCGTCCTCAATAATTTTGAATCTGACGCGATACAGACGTGGTTTAGCTCGTGATTGTTTTCGATTTATTAAAGAGTCGAGGAAGATGGCCTCTGGAACAAAATAACCCAACTCAGTCTTTGGAGAAGAGGAAGAATCTATCTTAAACAACATGGCACTGCGGTCGAAACAGAAACAACTAGGCAAGAACTAATACAGGTGGTCACAGAAGACAACAGGTTGTTCGAAGTACAGATTTGACGCCAAGACGAGTGTAAGGTGACATCTTTCAAATTACTTATGAGAAGAAAGGGACAACCTGCCACTGTTTCGTAACTAATATCTGTTAATTTAGCTAATTTACAGACATATACCATGAATCCTTCAAGGAAACGGTCGGTTCGGATTAGCCCTTACCGTACATCATACGAGTTTTTAGACTTAGACAGCGAGGTCTGTCTTCCGAGGTTCAAGACGAGGACTATAAAGGAATTAAACGCGCCAAACTTTCAAAGGGCTCAATACATCTTTTCGCAAATTTGCAATTCGATGTTTCATGCGGTCAAAAAAGTTCTTGGATAGCTTGAGTATTCCAGTAAAGCCTTATTAATTCTCGTCTCTTTTCGGGCAGAGATCAATTAGTGCAACATATGAATCAAAATTCATAATTTATTGAGTTTATAGTAAGGATCTCAACATCACACTCATTACACGAAGAAAACTAATTTGAAAAAAGTGTATATTATTGCAGATCTACAACCATCCACATAACCTTTGAGACAAACTAGAAATTCTATCAAAAAACCAGAAATGGCCGTTGACGCAAATGTCCATTTTTCCAACTGAGACGGTTTAAACATGTAAAAAGCTATAATTAGCCTATAGCAGCACTGTAAGGCTTCGTTCTAGTGAACTTTTCGGTTTCACTAGTTGAATTCAGAATTTCCTAAGACCCTAAGCTGAAGTGCCGTGAGCCTGGAGGCAGTACGTCGAGTTTGAGAAGACTTGTGGTGCAAGTTTGTGAATTTTTTTTTGTCAAAAATCGAAAAGTCTCAATATTTATGTGGGTGATTGTAGATTTAAATTTCAGGAATTTAATTTCTAGTGTAATCAGCTCACCAGCGTCCAGTGAAACCTCCAATGACCTACTCCATCGACAGCTTTAAAAATTACCTCTCGATCTAAAACAGATATATGGGCATTCCTGTCACACTATTGAGATCTACGACGCAGGCTAATTCAAATATTTCAAAGTCCGACCAATGTGGTCTCTGCGCAAAGCCATTGCACAGCTTTTACGAAAAACCATTTTTTGCAAAACAATTTACTGTCCTCGGTCAATTTGAATCTGGCGCAATACGGATGTGGTTCAACCTCGATCCCAGGGCCTGTAACATTTTTGGTTAGGATGTGGTTTGGCTTGTGATTGTTTTCCCGCTCACACACTACCGTTTATTCCATCTTAGAGACGTGACTTTCTCGTCCGTGCTCGGTAGGAATATGGATATTTGGTAGGAATATGGATATTCCGCCCACACACTCGCCTGTATGTATGAGCAATTCAGTGGATTAGAGTAAAAAAAGGCGAAGCGAGAAATAAGCCTACATTCGTAGAATTGGCCTCACATTGAGTTGCCTTTTTCACATCTGAAGTAACATTAAACAATATTTGAATGTTCCTATTTTTGTGAAAACATACTGTTTCTTTCTTTCTTCTACCTTTTAAGGCTTATAAAAATTTGGGATTTTCGGTCTAAAATGGAAATGTTAATCTCTATCACGGTTTGGACCTGATAATGGCTATGAAAATAAGTCTTCACGACCCCTTTATTTTAGACATTACTTTTTGTACGCTCCGTGGCAATTTTTGTTTAAGCACCTAGTTTGTTTTCCTCGAGCGCAAACTTTGTAGTAGTGTTCGTTCCGGCCAAGTCATCGCAAACACTATAAAAATGCGAATCGATCCTTTCTGCTTAGCGTTCGGTTTAAGGAAAGGATTATTATCTTCGATGGTTGCCTAGTTTGGTGATTATTGTGCTTGCACTTTGCAGGTTAATTTTTAAATAATTCGAAAAAAAAGCATTGTCAACACTGTCGCCAAACGAAACCAGAAGTCAGTGAAAAAATAAATTACACTATAATTTGCGAAAAATCGTTTTTCTGAATAAAGCAATTATTTAGTACATAAATAATATTTAATTTTTGTTTTTCCATAAAAATACAATTTTTCTTTAGAAATAATCACATTAGTAGCTTACCCTTGATCTGACGGGTTTTTAAAAAAAATCTGAGCTTTGATTCAATTTTTCTTTCTAGCAGGACAGAAAGTATCCCACCGCTTTTATGCCGCTCTCCTCCTTATTTCTCTACTTACAATCTCTGTAGATGCTACACAGTAACCTCACCCTTCTTGCCTGTTATCAGAGAATTACAACTCCCAGATTTGACGGTTACTTTACTTGGGCGCACGCCTTGTCTCGTTTACCTTCAGTAATGCGTGAATTTAGCATTGCGGTAGCTACCCTAGTGATCCTTTATCGAACGGCGTTTTAGAACATTTTGAAAATTGTTTGGAAATTTCTCGAACTGTGATACAATTTTTACCCCGTCGGATCTCACATGACTCTTTTGTCTAATAAAAGGGTGAGAATGAAAATATTTAAAAAATATGTAGAACTATTCCGACATAGAGCTTTTATAAGTAAAAACTATTCTTCCAAAGTACATGCAAATTTTTTTATCCCTAACTTTATTTCAGTAGGATAAAAGGATTCACTTTCCGGAGTCTTGAGGGATGCGTGCTTCAGCTTGAAAATAACAAAGTAAAGTTGATATGAAAATTTTATTTTTAAATTAAATATAAATGCGTAAATATAGTGCACATATATAAATATAAATATGAAATAAAGAATATTGTAAAATAATTTTTTGAAATATCATCAAATCTTCAGGCGCTGCATAAAAGTCAATTATTAGTCAGTAATTTTATGAAAAATAAATTCAAATAGTTTATAAACATCAAGAATGCTACAGCGATACAGCAAAGAGCTACTAGCTTCAGATTATAATTTAAATAAAAAATCATTTTGATAATTTTAATACGGAATATACTAAAATTAAAATTAAAACACAAATATATTATCACAAATATAAATAAATAATAAAAACTGAGGAAAGTGACTCTCACAGGTGTTTTTCAATTTTTATGTGACGGAACACATTATACTTTTTTTCTTCCTTTTATTTTGATAATCTGTTGTCTCAGGTTCTAGTTCATCGTTAATTTCGTGACCTGTGCTGCTCGCCACTTCATCCAGACCATTGTCCTGCTTTTTACCAGCAGTATTTTGCGCAACAGGTTCTAGATTCTCTGTGGCATCAACACTGTCAACAGCAACTTTATATTCACTTGCATTGGTCACTCTATTTTCTAGATTATTGTTATTTTCTGAATTTTTCACATCGTCATTAATTATAGACACGTTTTTATCTATAGTAACCATCTTCGCACAGTCCTTATTGGAAGCCTCGCTTCCATGTTGAGCGATTTCGGGTTCAGCAATTGCGTGTCCGGAATTTGTTGCGGAAAAAAGAATCGGAGTTAGATCCGATGTCGTTTCCTCACCGTTTCTTGCTTTAAAGAAACTCCAATCTTCTAATTCTCTCATGCTGACTAAGGTTTTAAAGGAAGACTTAACTCTCGCTGAATTTACAAGCAGGTTGGCGATAACGATGGCGGAAAAATACAAGCAGGATACAATTGGATCACCATCTAACTGTGTTAACCAATACTTATCAAGTACTGAAAACAAACAAAGTGCTATTTGTGGATACACAGGAGAAATAGGTAGTTGACCCACCACAATAGGGAACATTACCAATTCATCAGCATATCTGTGTCTACACAACGCAGTGTTAAACTCCTCCATAAGCTCGGGCGATTTGACGTATTTTTCAGATAGTAGCGGCACAACCATTTTCCCTTCGTCGATAACATGCAAGCGAACGGACTTCTCGTTAGCAGGAGACGGAGAAGAGATTTTTATGCTCGGGATATGTTTACATAAGTTGACAATCAAATTGTTAGCTGCTACTGAATCGTCTCTATGGTAACTCAAGACTACATCAAATTTTGTCTTGCTTATGTATTGAAGAGATTGGAGAGATTTCTCATCCAGAAAATCAACGCCTTTGGTTATAGGAAATTTTTGTTTGGCGAATTCTTGTCTCCAGATGCTTGAAATATGTTTAATACTTAGAACTGCATTAGAAGGTTGCAACGTGTGATCGTACCCTAAAAAGAAAAAAAAGGTGTTGTAAAGGCGAATCTTTGCTCCATCATTGCAAGGCAAGACCAGGTTTATATAGACAAACCGTGTTTGCTAATTTTTAAGGTTTCCTTCCTTATTTTTTGGCGTTTAAGTTTTTTCAATACAATTTTTGCGATATTTCAAATTTCTTGACCACACAGACAAAAAAAATATCATCCAAATGAGAAATTCCTAAAGATTGACAAACATGCATGCAGAATTTTTTTTGAAAATATTTGCATTTCAAGGTTTTAAAAGTTCTTTTCCAGAGAATGATAAATTGTCAAGGTTTTTTAAAGTCACCTACAACCCCAGATATAAATCAGTGGAAAGGGGGACGAAAGTTTTGAAGATCGTTACCACGACCCATTGAGAAAGCCGATTGTAAGTAACATGCACTCCGAATTTGTCAGCACGTCTCATTTTTTTTTATACTTCCGGGGCGGATTGTTCCATAATGTCCGCGGCTAACGCACCCTCGACGCCCTTAACTTGGGCCTAGACCCTGCCGATGCTGTTTGGCCATTTCGAGAAATAGCCAATAAACGGCCATTTCCACAAATAATGTATAAGGTTGTAGTTTCATTTCAAGGTTTTGAAAATTGTTAAGGTCCGGAAGACACTAATAAATGACTATTTGATCTATCTCTTTTCTGCTGTCATAATAGGCAACTTACTATTTTCAATATCAATGATGCTAACGACTTGTTGAACTTTTGAACGCGTGAGTTTTTCGTCGGAGAAGTCTATAATGAAGTTGGGCGTACACCACAACGGCCACACATCGACACATTCAAGATTCACCTCGATTAAACGCGTTGTATAATTTGGATCTTCGTGCAGAGCGCGGGCAAGATTGTATTCTTCCTGGCAAACTTTGGAGTTCATATAGTTGGATGAAAGAAGGGACAGAACAGCCTTGCTATTTTCTAAAACACGATAGGTTATAAAGTGAACTACAAAGAAATAGAACTACCTTCTCAGGAACAGAAACTTCATTTCAGAGATTTAATTTTGCGGATTGGTCTATTTTTAAATTTAACTAGCATAATTATAGAATTTAAATTAACCCTTTCAGTCTGGGCAAGCTGTGCATTTTTGAAAAAAAGTATTTCACAAATTTCGCATTTGGGTAGGACGCCAACGAAACCGCTTGATCTTAGTAGGAAATTTTGTCTAAGGGAGATATAGCCTTTTTAAAATAATAACCAAGGACTAAAAGGGTTAATTGATTATCTATGGCTTATCCCTTAGACATGTCTTCCTTGAACCGTTTATTGTATATTTGAACTAAAAACAGTACATCACCATCACATGTTCCTGTCTTCCTTTTTGTTTTTCACGGACTTATTTTCACGGTTTTTTGGAAAATTCGGGAAATACAGAAAATATTTCTCCCAATAAACTAGTCGCATCATATTCGAAATCTGCTGCTTATGAGTTCCCCCGAACAGATATTTCTTTTTCTTAAAAAAGTTGTTTGAATTATCAAAATTTTGAGCAAATAAGTCAGAATATTTCTAAATTGAATAACAATAAACATATCACCCACCTATACTTTTGTATAATTTGGATTGCCAAGCAGACCCAGTGCGCAGGCCAGACTTGTCAATGAAAATATTCCAATCAGGTTTAATCTTCCTGATATAGTTGTAGGCTTTATTTGCTATCGTTGTATCTCGATGAGAATAGGATATAAACACGTCATAGGAGTCATCGAGTGAAATCATTTTTTTATTCAACAGATTCTTCTCCTTCTTCGATTCTTTTTTTTCAGTTCGAATGCAGGCTGAAACGTTCGCACAAGCAGCTCGTATCATTTCAACACTGATTGGTCTAAAGGTAAAGTGAAAACATATGAACTTTCAGTCTGAAAATTCTAAGTAAATGACGTTTTCCGGTTCACCAAAAAAATTTATGTTAAAATAAAGTAGAATTCACACATTCGTGTTAAATTCGAATTTGCTATTTATCTACCTCCTAAGGTATTTCATTTCGCGATTTTACGAAAAAATCGCAAAATTGCGAAATTCTATTTTACGAAATTTTTCGACATTTAAAGTATTACAAAAGCCTGGGCATTTGATATATGGGACTTCTTCACACAGCGACGTACCTACAATCAACATATTGAATCAAACCCATATAAGTTGGCATTTGTGCTATTTCCTCAACATACAATGGAGCTAAATAATCGCGGTTTGTTTGACGGGAGCAACACAAAGCGATGTTATACTGTTCAATGCAGGACGTATCCTCTAAGTATTTAGGACTCAATAAAGCCACAACCTTTGCACACACCAACATGAGCTAGAAAGAAATCAAAAACCCTTATGTTAACTTTTTTTGGGCTGAGTTTGATCCATAGGAAAAAATAAGTCAAAAAATTATACCTGATAGATCTCTTCTTGCCAAGATTGTTCTAAATTAATTTCTTGCCTTTTCGAGAAGATTCGTAGCTTATTATGGTCTTTAATCAATGCTTGATATACCATATCAGCAACTCTGCTATCACATGGGCTGTATGATAAATAAATATCATACTGAAAATTGCTGTCCTGCAAGTAAAAATTTTACACAATCAGCAACTAGAAATTTTATACGGAGAAAGCAACTTGAAATATCATTTAGAAGATTATTAAAGACATCTCAGAGTCAATAACTCACTGTTAAAGTCACATCACCCGATGTCCATACGTTCCTCCATTTTTTCTTCAGCTCTTCAAAGTATCTTGTTAGTTGCAACACATTGTCGTCGGGAGTGTCAGGATGTCGAGTGTAAACAACAATTTTTAACACTTTTAAAGGTAAACCAACTTGCATCCAGTGAATTGTGGCTTCAACGATCAGCCTCAGCATTAGTTGTTTACTGTAACCCTACAAAACACACAAACATTTAAGATTTACAAACAAGAAACAAATTGGTCATTTCTTTTCTTCCGCCAACCATGGAGTAAGGTGTCATATAAATATAACTCAACAAACTTTGCTACTGCATTGATAAAAACATAAACAAAAAAACATAATGGCGACATCAAATTTACATTACTCTCTCTCTCTCTCTCTCTCTCTCTCTCTCTTCTGGTTCGAATTAGGCCAAAAATTAAAAGTTTTGTTTTTAAATACTGTCAAAATAACCAGGATCTTTGAGTATAAAAATTTAACTGCACAAAATTATGCTAACCTGATCACCAGCAGCTAGAAGAGGCATGATAACTTTTAAGTCTTCATTCCGACAAAGCGAAATGAGTGATCGAAATACCTCTCCAACAGTTGATGGAGGACGTGCATTTTTCTTAAATCCACCTTCAAAGCATAATATACGTTTAAATGGTAATCTATCGGGTAATAATTTCGACCACCAACAGGAGAATAATTTTCGAAGATCCTCTTCTTTATTTTTTGCTAATTCACGCACGTTTATTTGCAGGTCTCTTCTTAATGCCCCTATTACGGAGGTGGGCGTTGCAGAGTAGTCACCTGAAAAACAAGAGAAACATTAAAAGTATTTAGCTTTCTTTTTGTTGGATGGAAACCAAGGAAATATGATTTATATTTTAAATTTGGATACAAATTACAATTATTACATACTAAAAACAACATTATGTATATGACATTCTAAAATATATTCACAAGGAAGCAAAGAAGCAAATTTGTGTTTTTTTTCTCTTTGTTTTGGTTTTCTTTTTCTCGCTTTAGATAAGTCAATAATTATAACAGAAAATGACTATATCAAATAAATTTTATCTACCCTAACAAAGAATAATATTCAAACAAATCTTGGACCTTATAAATGCATAAGAGGCGCTTTTAAACCAATCTGGTAAAATTACAAAGATATAAAGAAACTTAAGCTTTTATTCCTGAGCTAGAAAATTTAAAGTGTGTGATAAAGGTTTTAAAAAAAGTAAATTTTGTTTAAAAAATAAATAGGAATATCTTTTTGGATAAATTATTCTATGACACTCATAATACACTAAGTCGATCTTCTTTTTTGGTGTAAGTAGAAATTGAGGTTATAAAGAAACATAAACACCTTAAATAACTAGCACTGCTGTATAACTAGAACTGAAAATAATTAAATTTTCCAGATCCCTAATATTTTAAATCTTACAGCAAAAGTTACTCACCTACCTATAGTATATACTGGCTTATGATCATCGTGACACACACGATTAACAATGCTGTAAGGATCTTTGCAATGTCAAAAAATTTCACGGTAAGATTGTGACTACCACAAATACCTTGGAGTTAAAGGGTTTTTCCTTCTGTTCTGGGGTAAATTTACTCACAAGTTGACTTGGCATATGTATTTGTGATTTGTGATAATTGAATGTAACTGCTGGGTATGGTGTGGACACATACTTGAAAGTATATAATTGTATGTTTGAGGGCCTATCTGAAGGATAACGAACCTTGCCGTGGCTTACATGTTTTTTAAAATGGCTAAGCCGGGTTAACTGGGGCCATGGTATGGTGTGATTTTATCATGTGCATGTAATGAGATTTTGTTGTATTGCAGGCATGAGCAAAATTGCACCGTAGCACCAGGCATATTTTTCATATTTGCATATTTTCATGAAATCAAATTTAATTTCATGCAATACGTTTTTTAGTGCTGCATGCACCATGTAGCAGAAACTTTAAAATACTGCCCTGTGGCACATAGGCAGCAGCATTTTTTCCTCCTGCTTCATTTTCACTAACTAATCAATTTTATACAAAATATAATGAAACCAAACAACTGTGATATTGGTGGAGAGAAACACAAATTGAAATTTGGGACGATCAAACGAGTGTCATTTTGGCAAAAAAGATTATGTTAATCAATTAACCTTTATAATATCTATGCATTGATAAAGTTTGAATGCACACCAATTAACAGGTCTAAAATTACTGATGAAAGAAAATGTCCAAATTTGCTATTACTGAAATATGACATCATAATTCATGCAGCATAATTAAATCTGAAATTCTTTAAATGTGAATATCTTGAGAACGAAAAGAGCTCTTTAAAAAATTTAAAAAGAATTGTTAGCTAACTTTTTAAGCTCTATAATATAAGTCCAACATCATTTTATACCACGGGTTCCCTTTAAGGCCTTTTTTTAATTATGTATCTTTATTCTGCTGTGTAACAACTAACTTGAATTATGTCATCTCGTCCATTGCAGAAACTCCTTCGAAGGCCCATAAGTTACGTGTAAGTTTCCGATATTGTTTTTTGAATGTCCTTATTGTGTTCAATATGATGAAATATGATTAATATTAATAGATGGATTTGTGACGACATTTGTTTACTTTTTAGCAGTAAGCTCTTTGGCTCTGGCATTTGCGTGGCAGGAAATAAAGATGCTAGGATTTCATGAAGACAGGTCTTTTCTTGTGAATTTTTTCTCACAGAAACATTGTTGAGGTTATAAACTATTATCGAGTGTAGATTGATGCCTTCTGATTGATTTGAATTCATTTAAAGTCCTACTAATGCCTTCATGTGAAGAAATGGACTGATAATAAATTTGATTCGCCTAACGCCCCCATCTTTTTTCCTGCCACATAAATGCCAAAGCTGAAAGACCTACTGCTGAAAATGTAAACAATGAAATTCATCTTTGGAAATTAAGTAATAGTTTGAGTAAAATTATTTCAAACCAGAAAGCAAGACTAAACAAAAAAATATAAGGACTAATAATATCTAATGTTGCAAAAAATGAAATGTTCGGTGACCGCCCGAGCTATGAATCTGACCCTTAAACTCTTACTTATGAGCTATGTTAGGAGTATATGGTAAAGTGTTATATTGTTTTTCACGAAAATATGACGTTCGACTTGGTAGCAGTTGCTGGGAATCTTTACTTTCTAAGTGTGAACTTACCTTCCCAGAGAACTTATATATGTTCTGCCCGGATTATGAACGCTGCCTGGATTATGTTAGCACCTTTCCCTGTTTATAAAACGGGCAGAAAATACATAATCAGGACAACATAATCATGACTGGCCGGCTTATGTATATACAGTTAAACAAATTTATTTGGCACGTATAAACCGAACATAATCGGGGCAGGCCAGCTTATGTACGACACTTTTTATATTATTTGGCACTTATGTACGACAGTTAAAAATATTATTTGGCACTTATAGAACGAACATAATCAGGGCAGGCCAGTCTATATACGACAGTCTAATATTATTGAGACTTATAGAACGAACATAATATCGGGGCAGGCCAGCTTATGTACAACATTTTTATATTATTTCTCACTTATAGAACGAACATAATCGGGGCATAATCGGCCCCGATTATGTTCGTTAAGTGGGGACACTTATAGAAAGAACATAATCGGGCCGACCGGCTTTTATATCATTCGTCATCACTTCTGACAAGCAAATATAGCCCTGGTGGCAAAGTTGTTGTTGTTCTCAAATAAAATGAAACTTCGTGGAAACTAAATTTTAGGATTTGCAAGTTTAATAACTTTTCATCAAACTTAATTCCCCCAAAACCAATAATTTAGGTCATCTCCAGAATTCAACTCCCACGAAGAAAAGTTCGAAGAAAATGCCAATCACAGCCTGCCTGGCAAGCCATAATATATCAGTGTTCATAATCCGGTCACCGCGACATAACCAGGGCAAGAAAAACATAATCGGGCCATGCATACATAATCCGGCCGTCCTGTTTATAAACAGGACGTTTTCGCAATCTGGGCAGAACATATATACGCAGATGCTATAATTTTAAACACTGACAAGTTCATTTCCTTTTCCACGACTAAGTGGCAACCCTGCCTAAACAAATTAGTTTTATAAACATAGAAAAATCTTACCAGGAAAAGCTGACAACACCAGTACATCAACAGGATCCTGTAGCTGTGTAATACTTCCCAAACAAAGTTCAATGCTGCAATCCCCATGCTTAGTTTGTACAGAAATTCTGTTGTTTGTTAATAATCCAGCCATATCTAAGTCTAATGTTCAAACTGTTTTACGTTAAATTAAAAAACGCTCCTCTCAGTAAATTTTCATTAACCTTTATGCAAAACGTCATCGTTTTTGAACAAACTCAAGGAAAGGAAGGGAAATCACGCAGTTCAAATCACACAGAAAATTTATTTTCTTCGAAATACATTTGATTGACTTGGTTATTCAAACAACTTTCGTTTGCAACAACGAGTCCGGGTTTTTCCCTTTTCGGGTTCTAGTTTCTTTTTTCCTAGTAGTTATTCCGAGAAACCCCAAAGTTACGTTCTTACTAATTACTAACTAATGGAATATAAAAAAAAATAGAATTGATCCTAGAGACGTGGCTTCGACACTTCTTCCTTTTTGTACAATAGAAGTATAAAATCCATCGTGTGCGTTTTGTTTATTGGACAGATGGCATGGGTCAAAAAACATGTTCATGGAAAACACCCAAATAATTTCTCTTACTGTTACATACCGTCAAGAATGGCTAATATGTCAAGTTATTCTTAAGCATGATTACGCGTTCAACCTAATATCTTACGTACAAGGGATTTCCTCGCGATCGACAATAGCGTGCGACCAATTCGAAAATCAAAAACAAACAAACAAATGGGTAAAAGGCATGCAGTTCTTTGACCATTTATACTTCTTTAGCTAAATACTTTCGAATAAATCAGTTACTTTTGAAATTTTACTTGGTTGGGTTACACTGAAAATCTGATTTCAAAATAAAAGCTGTTTCGCCTGCTGCGAGGTTCAGCCACTGGCGATGCCCGTGTAACAATAGGAGTCAGCTACGACGGTCGTCAACAATCAAGGAAATGACAAAGGTTTTACGCGGGTTGTTTTTATACTTGTGGATATATATCTCCACCACAATCAAGAGAAGAATGGATTGCTGTTGTCAATGAATTCAATGGAGCAATTGATGGCAAACATGTAGTTATTCAAAGCACCAACACGAAAATAGCTCTGTATAATTTGAACTATAAACAACAGTTCAACAGTGTGCTTCTGGCCTGGTGATGCCAAATATAGATGCACCTTAGTTGATGTTGGTGATAATGGAAGACAAAGCAATTAAGGGGCATTCTCGATCCCAGAGCTCTTTGAGATAAACTCGAAAGTAGTAAATTTTCGAGGTTTAAATCTCAAAGAGCTCTGAGGACGAGAATGATTAAGGGGTTGCATAAAAAGTAAGCTGGGTAATGCTATATCGACAACAATTTGTTAAATATACCACAGCATCGTACATTCCTGAGTTCAACTCAAACATATAGTATCCTTGTACTTGTAGATGATGCTTTTTCATTGATGAAGCGATGATACCGTACTCGACGTTATCAGCTTTAGTTACAGGTTATCTCGTGCAAAGAAAATAAAAACGCAGTTGGAATTATGACAACTCGTTTTCTTGTATTCAGACGTCCAATTATCTTAAAAGTTAAATTGGGTGTAATTATATCATTCAAGGTACAATCGCATTACACAATTTTTAAGGCTGTCTCTCAGCAACCTTGTCCCAGGGCTTTTCTACGCCTATGATATTCTGAATACCATAGGCTCAAAAAAGCCCTGGAGACGAGGTTGGTCCCTTAGATAATCGAATGATATGGTTATTAAAATTATGTGATCAAGGAATCATGGGAAGAATATTCGATAAGGAAAATGGAGACGTAAAATTACAGAAACAGATGGCTTGGTATCACTTTATTGTTGAGGTTCCAACAATAGCTCCATGCTGGGCCAAGATACTACGAGAGCAGCACAAACCTATTTTAACAGAAGACGCAGTTTCATGACAGTTTCGTTCCACGCCGCAAGAAGACCAAATTGAAATTCGTATAAAGGTTTTTTATAGAACCAGTAAAAATCTGACCTAAAGCCAGCTGTTCGATAAGCAAGGAATTTACACCCAGCAAGTCGCATAACGGTTGCTTATGAAATGATTTAACACCAGTAAACGGGGGAAATTACAAATTTCCACCAAGTGTGAAATAAACTGGTGAAACCAACAGCTGTCACAGTATTCTTTAATAATTTTAAAAAAAGAAATAAATGAAAAAGCCCCTTTTTAGATTTTATAGTTGTTAAAGTACAAAGCTGAGCACCAAAATTGCTTTAAAATTTAGCATCACATCACTAGTTGCTTATTCAAAAAAGTGTATTATGGTTGCAGCTGGGTATCAATGAAATACAACATGTTTATATATTCAGACATGTTCAGTGAGATAAATATGTAAAAACTGATAAAAACGTAAAATATTAACCAACAGTTATAACATAAACGCCTGTATTGTTCGAGAAATACACTTGCAATAACATTGCACAATGTCCAGTTTCCTAGTAATAAGCAGCTAGCTTAAAGTTGCAGTATTGTCTTGATTATTCAAATATCTAGAATTAAAACGGTAATAAAAACAATATTGACGTCATTGGTATTAGGTTATAAAAATAACAAGCAGATTCGTTTCCTAGCTTAAATAGTAATTTTTATCTGTTTATTTGGTGGGTAAATGGTTAATCGAGGCATAAGTAATCGAGGAAGTACTTGATTTATTATGCCTTTTCCAAATATACATAATATCAGACATCCTTTGTTGAGAAGCATGTGAGGGCCACTATGATGTCAGTACCGAAATGCTGCAGTTATTTTATTGTAAAAGATTTCGTACAATTTAAAATAAATATTAAAAATCATTCCAAACATCAGTAAATTTAGAAGAAAAGTTTTTTAAAAATATTGCATCGTATTCAGTACACGAATTCTTCACGTTCATAACAAGTAGCCAACAAACTTGAATGACTCGAACATATGCATGCTTTGTTGATGAAAATGGTGAGAGGATAGTTGAATAAAACAGCAATTTAACACTGCTATCCACAACATGAATATATGCAAATAATACAAGTGACTTAATCTGAATCATCAGAGTCATCTTCTTCCTCTTCAGAATCATCACTGTCATCGTCATCATCATCAGATGACTCGGGGACAGGTTCTTGAACTTTCTTTTTTGGGGCAGGCTTCTTTCCTTGGTCTGGATTCTGAAGAAAAGAAAAAGATACTGTCGAGAATGAAATGATATAAAAAAATCTGTAAAGCGAATGCACATTCACATTCCTATTAGATAAAATTTTATTTTATTGTCAAATTATATACCTATGAAAACTTTGACAAAAAAATTATGTACAGTAGTTTTAGAAAGTTCTGGATTTTCTCTCCTCTGTTGCAAATTCAAACAAAGCATAACAAGTTTACAATGACATAAGAAATTTTGCAATGACATCATAATTTATGCAGCATAATTAAATCTAAAGATCTTTATATGCGCACAGTCCTGGTCTTTTGAGGTGCGTGATCGCGCCCCTGCACCTCCGCACGCTCCCGCAACAATGGAGCAGCGTTTTCAATCACGCACCAAAAACACTTTAGTCACTTCAATAATGCGCGTTTAAAAATGAATTATTTTTAGAAATTGAATATGTTGCATTGCGTAATAACACCTGTTGTTCTTTTCGAATGTTACTGGCTTTTTATGTTTTGAGATGAATTCATTAGGTTAGGGCATCATTAGGTTGTATATCGCAGAAGTCGCCGGTGGCATGCTTTAAAAATGCTTGTCACTGGCACAGCTTAACATAAAGCAAAACTGCACAGGAGACTCAATTGTTAGAGTCTTCGCAGAACATCTCTTCTCACAAAACCGAGGGCAGGGCTGACTTATTGTCTGCTGTGTCGTGTGGGAGACAGAACTTTTGGACTTCTTTGTAATACGATATACAATTTTTTCGATTATTATTACTAAACATATTTGATTTCTCTTTCCCCTTTTAAAAAGATTTTTTAAACTATATTTAACATGTTTTTTCTTTGGTATTACATCACGAGAACATTCGTCTGAAAGCTGTATTAAGGTACATGACACCTAACCTCTCCCATGTTCTGGTTATATTTAACTTGCATTACTCTTCTCGTAGTATTTTCTGTGATGATGAAGGTCGGACTGACTTGTGGCATGGTTCCAAATGGTCTTCCGTCTTTCGTTTGAGTCTCAGTGTAATGCACCAGCCGAGCATAAGAGTGTCAGCATGAAGGTAAGGGACCGACTTTAATGTTCTCTATACCTTACGTTCTTCATAATAACACTGACCGTTTTTGATTGTGACCAAATTTCACAACAAAATTACGTGGGCAATTTTTTTGCCGACGCAACTACGGTATCTTCGTATTTTACGTCGGCAGTGCCGAATGCCAACGCTAATTTTAAGGGCTGATCATTGATACGAAGTTTTGATACGAATTACGTACGGAAATTTTGAGACGGTCCTTTAATAAAGATGCAAATACATTCAATTACTCAGTAGGCCTACCAGACGACCACACTTTTCATATGTGTTATCACGCACCTCAAATTATGAAAACTGAATAATCACTCTCCTTAATTAAGGCAAGACGCGTGAAATTCATCACGCACCTACGACAATCGAGGCAAGTGAAGTATCACTCTGCTGCTAAAATTCATATGACCAGGACTGGCGCATGGCTTGAGAAATGAAAAAAGCTTTTTAGAAAATATATGATAAGCAAACTTTTACATATATTTTAGCATAATGTCTTAAACTGTGACTTTTTTCTTACTGTTCACTAGACTAAGATTCTAAATGAAAAAGTTTTTTCTCATAAATTCACAGTTAATTCTCAACCTGCAAAATTTTTATTCACTTTCTCAAAAAGGACCCCTCGCTTACACCCTAAAATTTTAAAAATACTGTCCCCCCACCTTATCTCTCTCACAGCATTTTTGGTGCCCATTCTTCTAATGTAAAGTCACAACATTACATCACACAGAAATTAGCCTGCAGTGTAAATACTCGTCATTTGTTTTTATGACAGTTTTGGCCATAACGTTTGTCAAGAATTGCATTTTGTAAATGTTTTCGGACATGATCATTAGAATAAAAAAGGTAAATCTACTAAAATCTCAAAGCACTCATAATATTAGTATTTAACAAAATATATCTCTTTTATTTATATTTATATTTTGTAAGAGAGTACTAAGAATAAATAAACAAGTTAAACTTGCTACTTGCAAATTTGAGGGCAACATCAAAGTAATTTTGACTTCATTACATTGCTCATCAGCAAAATGATAAAATTTTAATAAGGAATCAACAACGTCGGCAAAATTTCAGATCTTGATGTTGGATTTGTTGCTCCATCTGAAATTAAGTCCTTGGAAACATGAAGTAGCACACACCTGAGCAACGTAAGATGTGTTGAACAAAAAACCTTTTCAATATGGTGGATTTCTAGCTTTTATATGTTGTTGTTTTGCTACGTAAATGTTTTTCTGTTTAATACTAATATGTTATGAGTATTTTGAGATTAACTTATGTGGGACATGGCAGCATCTAACTTCGGCAATTGCTGAATGCCGGCATGAATTAAAAAAGGCTGTCAGGGAAGCAAAAAAATAAAAATTCAGCAAACAATTACAAAATAAAGCAGTAGAATGACTAAAAAGCAACAATGTTGTGTTTTATCATAAAACTGACCTTATAAATTATTTATTTTTTAAGACTTTTTGAGCCTAACACATACAAACCAACATGTTTGTTGAGTGTCAAATTATGTATACAAACAAAATCATGACACTTTTTGTGATTTTTTAACCTGCAAGAAAGTGTAGAGACTTGATAGTTCCTGGGGCAAAGCCCAGAGGCAGACTGAGAAAGACTTGGCAGGAGGTTATAAGGACAGACTTGATACAGAGGAAGTTGAGTTTAGATCTAACACAGTCTAGATCAGATTGGAAGAGGGTCATTAATATACCCCGTCCAACCCATGCTAGCATGGAAAACGGACGTTGAGCTGAGAATGAATATGATGATGAAATTCTAACGAACACGTCCTTTGGTACCCTTATGAGTAAATAGAACAGGGACTTAAGAGCAAAATCAAGAACACAATACACAACATCTAATTTTTCTGTATTCTCCATTTCTTTTTCATATCTTTCTTTGTCTTTTTCAACAATTTCTTCATATTTCTTTTTATTTTCAGCTGTCATATCTCGCCACCTTTCACCAGCAAGTTGTGGAATCTTTTCACCATCTTTTAAAGTCTTTCCAGCAATTTCTTTACGAAACTCAGCAAGAAAGCAAAAGTAAGCTGTCTGAGGTCTTTTTGGTTTGTTTGGGTCCTTACCCATTTTCTTATCGAGAGCTTCTTTCTAAATTAAAAAAAAAACAACCAATTCTTTAATATAGAACTCAGTAAAAACCACTATACATTTCTTACAGTAAAAAGAAGTTAGAGTATTATATAACCTATGCCAACAAATAGATGCATACTAACCTCTTTCAAATAACGATCCCTATCTGTCTGGTATTTTTGTTGATAAGGTACTTTCTCCTCGTCCGACATTTCTTTCCAAGCAGCTCCACAAAGTTTAGCAACATCTTGAACTCTAGATGTATCCTTTCCTTTCTTCTTTAAAACCATGCGGTAATCTGATACAAAGTATATGTATGCCGAGGTTGGTTTCTTGATTCCGTCATTTTTCTTTATCTTCTTGGCTCTTCTTGCTTTTGTAGGAGAAGCTTTCCTTTTTGCTATAAAAATAAAAATACGTAGCTGTATATATATTATTACATAACTATTAAAATATAAAAAATATATAGCTATATAATTAACAAATAGAGCAAGTACAGCTTGCCAAGTCAAATTAAAAAGCAAACTTTTGCATTTATTTTCCTTCGTTTTTTTTATTGCCGTATTCAACATGGCGCTCACAAACTTTAAACTTTTTACAAACTTATACTCATCTCAACATTAATCATAAAAAAAGTAATTACTTTTTTATCCAAAATATCTATGTTAAAGTATATATAGCTAGCTAGCTATAGCTACCAAAATAATTTTCTTTTCTTAATAAAGTCTTTACTTTATTAGCAATGCTTGGCTAGTTGGCTAGCTTATAGCTAAAAAAAAAAAATAGTTTCGTCGAAGAAAAAAGTAAATAACCCCTGCGTTTCGCCTTCTATAAATTGATATTTTCTTAAATCATATTTCCTGTCCATCATCTTCTTTCCATATCAAAATTACGAAGGAAAATGCACCAAATTTTGTTTTCCAGTATAAGGTAGTAACCGACGCTACTTCCGCGAAGAGTGAGTATGTGGGACTGACAGTCTACATAGTATATTAGTAGTTTTTACCGTAGCTAAATTTATGAAGCTTTGACCAGAGGCAAAATTTATAAAGGTTTGACCGTGAAACCAAGAGTAAAGTTAGGGTAACTTATCTCCACGTCGTGGTGAAAATTAAAAATATAGAAATACTCACAATTTTCCATCACGTATTAGCTTTCCTTTCTGAGATTTTAAACAAATTTGAATCAATGTTTCGTCAAATACAAGACTTCTTCTAGAGGTGGTGAAGCAGCAAAGAAATTCTCATAGAGCGCTCTTATTTTTATGAAAGGACACACCGTAAAAGTTTAAAATAGTGCCCAATCTTTTTTTTTATAACAAAGTAAAATGGCGGGAGATTTGAAAGTATAGAAAAAACCTGGAGGAGAAGGTGCGTGAAGGTTTTTTATTTTAGGTGAAATACTTAGGAAAAGAGGCTAATTCATTATTTTAGACATTGTTATTGTCAGATTCCAATGTTTACATTTTTGCGGCACTTTTCGCGCAATTGCAAAAAAAAATACCAAGCAAAAAATTAGGCAGAAGGCATTGTGAACTAAAACACACGCTTCTTTATTTTGTAAGCAACAGAAAATTTTAGCTGAGCTGCGGATCAATATTGCTTTGAAGAGTTATATATAGGGAGGTTTCATTGCATTAAAAAAACGTCTAAAAATCGCTATGATGATGAGAATGCGCGAATGGCGTAATGTTATAATGAATGCACTTCTTTAAAGAATAACCTTTAAAAGCATGAGACTGAAAAATTCCATATTAATCAAACATTAATGAATCTTAATTCCAGTTAAATCTAAGGCGCTGGAGCGTAAAGTTCAGGGAAACAAGCAGAAAGGGGAAATGGCAAACAAACAAGCAAACAAACAAAAAACAATAATTTTCTGAATGTTATTTTCAGACTTAACCCTAGCGCAGGGTATCTGTGAACAGCTAGCCTCTATCGTCTCAGAACTTTCATTATTCTTGCAAAGCGGTACACATATCCAAATTTTACAAAATAATTTCAAACCTTTCAGCACAGTGGCAGTAAGGAACGTAGTAATAAAATCAATATCGTACTCCATACTTTGCTTCGCGAAATACTCTAGATGACCGAATAATCGCTCACCTTGTCTTAGTCAAAATTTAGACGTTCTTATAAAAACTTTCCTATATTTCACACTTTTTATGTTAAAAAATATGAATTAAAAGTACCCCTTCGAATAAGCACATGTTAAAATCCCCTGTTTCGTTAACGTTTTTATTTATTGCGGTTAACAAACGCTATGGACATTTATTTATTTTTTTCTTCAGGCGTTTATATTTACTTTTGATAAATTTACCTGGGTTATTTATTCGTGCAAGGCGTTTAATCTAGCTTCGACGTTTATTACATAATTTACGATATATACATAGAGCAATAATGAATTAAAAATAACAGCTTGATTATATGTGATATGAAGTTAAAAATTATATTTTTATAGGGCAAGTTTTAAAGCTGATCAATCAAAGCATCTTCGTCCCCAGGGTCTCTTTTGTCCCCAAACCGATATCGCGGTCAAACACGTTCGTCATACGCAAAATTCCCTAGAAACGAGGTTGCAGTCAGTAATCTCACAATACCGACTTTTGTTAGAAAGTTACAAGCTTTTTAACTAGAGACTTTTTGCATTGGTTAAGTCTATAGAGGGTGGAACTGGTTTGAAGTAGTAGTTAGAATCAGACATTTTATCAATATGACTTTTCAAGTGCAACTTAATGAGGAAAAAAATATATTTACACAGTAGAAGTAGCTATCTACAAAATTAATATAAAAATCCATTATTGTTAAATATAAAAATTTAAAAAAAAAAAAAAAAGAAAAAAAAAAAAAGAAAACGAAAAAAGGAAGCAAATACAGTAAAATTTTTTATTGCGAACACTGATCGTATTGTCCACCCTTCCTGGATTGCCAGTCAACTTTTTTTCTAAATCAAATGACAAGAAAACAAGCAGCATTCCTGAATAAGTTCAGAAAGTTGGCTTCATGTTGGCTTCCTTAGCTTACTTGCTAAGGATTCATTTCTGTGAAATATTTTACCACATCGCTATAATAATCAGAAGACATCCAAAACGACTGCGCAGCATCAACAGTCGAAGTCGTGCTAAAAGATAAAGCAAAAACATTCACACGTATGGTCGCTAAGTTTTCGAATGAAAATCAAACGCGCCTAAATTGACGTCACCGAATTGGTGATTCACAAGCATAACAGTATACACAACAAACCTGTTCGAATCGCAGAATTGAACAGTCAGATTCGATTCATTTGAATCAAGTACAATGCCAGGTAGGTATGAAAAAATTTCTGAAAAAATAATTTATACAGTAAATGGCTTTAAATTTCGGTTGAATTCATCGTTTACGTATTTATAGACAAATTAATACCGGTAGGGAAAATTATAAGAAATGAACGAAGCAGAGAAGCCCCGTCCTGAAACATTCATTATGTCTCAATCTTCATTTTTTACTGATACCGATTCATATTTACCTGGATTAAATATGGCCAACACATAACTATTCTTCTCAAACTTTTGTCTTTTTGTGTGTGCTCCAAATATGTACGCGTAATTCTAAAAAAACAAATACTCCCTTACTTTATACTATACTTTTTTTGAACCCCTCTGGCACGGGGAGTAAATATTAGGAGCTGTCCGAAGTTTTAACAAACGATGTTTGTCACCTCGAGCTTTTCTGCACACGTGTATTTTGATGACAAGACATTTTACAGACCAGAGTATTAACCTTAATGTCTGGTGATGTCTATTGGATTGTAAAATGTTTGAACAGATTGTAGACAAATAAACAGCTGACTGAATGATAATGTTTTCAGCATCCGAAGGGGGTGATACTTAGAACAATTTTTTTAAAACGTTTTCCTTAAATACTACGTAGGAAAGTTGAAAAATATACGCCCATGGCGTTACACACTTGTATATCAAGATTTTGATCCGCCCATTCGATTAAATAATTTCTAGGTCCTTTCACACGATCTCTAACTGCTCCCAGATGGAATACACCTGTTTTGTTGTCTCGACACACGACCGCTTGACCAATCAAAGCATCTTCACATTGTCGTATATACATGCAATCGTGTTGGTACTTTAATGGTAAAATTAAATAGACTTCGGCTCTCGGTACAATAGCCTTAATAAAATGCAATTGACAAGTCAATACTTTTAGCAATACTGTACTTCGCTTAGATTAGATTGATGTGAGAATCAAAAAAAAGAGTTCATTGCTCAACACTGTAACTTATAAAAGGTAATATCTCAAAGAATTACCATTTGAGAATCATAAAATTGAACTTTTAAGGCTCCATCGTTTTCTACCCCATGAACCAATCCTGAAATACAAAAACATGGATGCAATTCTGAAGTAAGAAGTTGCGACGAGAAAAAAAAGTTCGGTTAAATCTCAAACCTGGTGCGTACGCATATTGATATCGTGGATGCAAAGCCACCACACAATCACCAGGCTAAAAAATTATCACCGGGCTAAGTTTGCACAAAAAATTATTCCATATATACATCCTCGCTGTTCATAAAATAAATTGAAGGATAACACTGAATAAGAATTTATTATGCGATTGGAGATTATAGTATCTCCCATCTTATTTTTGGGATAACATAACATCATAACAAAACATATGATCGTTCCTAAACCAAAATTACTTACGTGAATTATGCTATCCGCGTCATCATTATCAGTGATAATGTCATCACGAATAATTTTCTCCATATCTCCTACCCCATCTTCCACAACGAATGTATTCGACTCTAGCGTTTTCTTTATCGTTCCTGAACAAAATACCATCATAAATGAAATATTTGCCTTTTTACTAAGGATGGTTGTCCAAAAAAAATAAAAGTGGCTTAACACACCTCGATAATACCAGCCATCGTCTTTAAAACGAGCTAATATTTCTTGGTTAACTTTTAAAACAGCCGGTATTTTCTGAACAACCACGGCTGGGTCTTCATCTGGCGGGTTACGAGCTATCCAGAGGGAAAAAAACTTATATATGATGCAAACAAAGAGTACAAGTATAAAAAAAAAGTGAAACAAGAAAATAATATAAAGGATAGGTTAGATTGTTATTTATTAAAAAACAACAAACAACAACGCACATAATAGTACACCAGAATCACCCTGTCCAATTAAAATTGCTTCACTATCTTCAGTTGCAAATACTTTGACCTCGGGCTCTTCACCAACATCTATCTCATCACTATTCAAAACATTGTCAAGAAGTGGTTCTGAATCTCTTAAACTAAACGAGAAATAAATAGGGCTTAAGCAATACTCAAAAGTTACATAACTATCTCACCAATGAAATGACCTAATTTTCTTGGTAAATGTAATTGCTAACAAAGTCAAGAACAGTCCAATAACTACTGCCTTTATTTTTTTTTGAATAGCCTTTGCATGAGCACAGCAACTTTTAGTCTCCATACAGTTCTTTGTATTCAACTGCAACGATAGTATTCTTAAAAATGGAAAATAACACACACATCGCCCTTCCCTATGAGTGTGATTGTGATCTAAGAAAACAAGATTTACGTGAGTATTTCACACACAGCTGCCTTACCGATCCTCTGGTGTACTCGATATTGGTCTTTTTTTACCAACATTAAGTACATCTACGGCGTCCTCTTCAGTATTAGTTTCTCCACCTTTCATTTGGACAAATTGCTGTAATACTTGCTGTTGCTCTGAGTGCTGTTCTTGTTTCTCTAATAAATGTCTCAGTAACTCTTGTTGTTGGTCTTGCTGTCTCTTGAAAATTTCCATCTGCATCTCTGTAAGATCTCTATACTTTACCTTTAATGTACATAAATATAACAAATATAAGATAGCGGTTAAGAGAACAAACCAACCGACAAACAAACAAACAAACCACACAGAAAAAAACAAAAATAAACAAGTAAAAACAATAACAAAAACAAAAAAAAACAACAACAACAACAAAAACAATAAAAACAACAACAAAAACAAAGAAGCAAGCCTACTTTTAAGTCCTCTTTGTCTTCTTGCTGAAGTTTTATTTGTTTTTGTAGAAAGTCTTGCTGTCCACTCAAAAGTTGTTGCTGTTGTTGCTCCAAAAAGGATGCTTTTTCAGCTTGTTTTTGTTCGTTAAGTTTTAATTGTTCTTGCAATTCTAATAAAATATTTTTTTGTTCTTCCAACTCCTTTATCTTTAGTGAATGTTGCTCTTCTAAATTTCGCTTCCATTCTTCCAAATCATCTTTGATCTTTGATTCGTTATTTTCAGTTTCTTCCTTCGTAATGTCATTATCATTATCTGAATCACTAGTGATGCCTTGGTCAAGATTATCTTGGACTGCATATTTATCTTCATCAAAATGTTCCCTTTCGTCAGCTTGTTCTCGATCAGAATGATCATCTTCATCTTCTGAGCTCTCATCAGACGAAGAATTATCAGAAGAGTCGTGTTTTGCAGGACTTGGAGAGTGCTTTACGATAATGGGAACAGCAACAGGAGCCTCTGATGTAGAGGAGGCTGCCGAAGACCTTTTGGAATGTGCAGATCTACTTGATCGAACAGATGACGATGAAGAAGAAGAATGGCGACCGTCATCTAAAACAGATAAAATGTTTAAATTTTAATACTGAAATAGAGCTTGGAGCTGTTTCTTTCCTCCAAGAATAGAGTAAAGGTATCATTTTTCAACTTTAGAATTCATTTAAGTGAAAAACACATACTCTCCTGATCGTGGATGATCACCTCATCATAAATCCTGAAAAACATTTGTAAAGAGATGATTTAACATGACAAAATATTCTAGCATAGACTACAGTATTAATTTTTTTTCTGAAGAAAAAAACCCCTTACTTTTGATCATCTTCTGCAGGTTGTTTCACTTCATGTATAAATCTTGTTGAAAACACATATCTTGTACGTGTGATTTTAATCAGATCTTTTCTCAACGCTGTAGCCTATTTTATGGGCAAGATAACGTAAAAAATTAATACAAATACTTCCAGAGTGAAAGATACCATAACAGAAGAGAAAACAAATTTTACTTTTGTTCCGTTATATCTTATAACAGTGTAACATTTACTAGATGATTTCATTCTTAATGGTGTCACTTGTACAATTCCAGGAACATAGAAGTAACACCCTTCTTCGCTGTGGTTAGATTTCACCAATACGTAATCTCCAACCTGAAACAATAACAACGCTAAGCAAATTATTCTATATTTTATACTTTCCTTTCATAAAATCGAACAGGATTGAATAACATTGTGATTCGTGCAATGTTTCTATCAATAAAATCAAACATTAATCTTACGCTTAGCGAAGGGCATGGTGCCGAACCTCCAATTGACACCACATATCGTACTGACGTCAGTTGATTTTCACCATTATCGAAGCAGACACTGACATACCGTTCGTTCACGTACTTGTTGACCAACGCAGGATAATATAATCCATCTAAATCTGAACGCGCTAACACGCGATGATATCGCATGCGTGTACTGTTAGGCGTGGTTGGTTCTTTGTTCACCTAAATGAAACACGATGACGAAATGTAACATCTTTCACCAACGTAACATAGCGGTCGGAAATTATAATTTTAGATGAGTTCCTGCAATCATTGTCATGATTATATGAAAATCTAGTCTTAAAAAAACCTATTAAGACAAGAACTAAGAAACATATGGACGTGCTAAAAAGAACTAGAATGGTAATCCGATAAAAAGTGACTGCAATTTTGGAAATTTTTCTGACCGTTTACTTGCAAACTATAACCGGACGTATCGTAAGACCGCATGTCCTTTTGATGGCTGAAAGGAATTTTATGTTTAGTCTAGGAGGATATCTAGAAGGATATATCCTCCTAAGTTTAGCACGTAACATAGCTAGGCAAAAAACTTAATTTATATAAAGGATATTTATGAAGAAAAAAACTGAATTTGGTGAGAATGAAATACTGCTTTTCCCTTGAATTTTGCATATTCTGATATTCTGGTAATATTAAACAAGCAAGAATAATTGGAAATTCATTTTCTGCAATTTTTTAATTTAGGACAAATGCACATAAAACATTTAAAAGCGAAGGAGTATACCTTCTTTTTTATCTTTGAGATCTCGTGTGTAGATTTCTTTGTCTTTTTTTCTTTGGCTTCTTTGCTTAACTGCAATTAAAGAAAATTGTAAAAAGTAACCAAAAATAAACGAACGAACGAACGAACGAACGAACGAACGAACGAACGAACGAACGAACGAACGAACGAACGAACGAACGAACGAACGAACGAACGAACGAACGAACGAACGAACGAACGAACGAACGAACGAACGAACGAACGAACGAACGAACGAACGAACGAACGAACGAACGAACGAACGAACGAACGAACGAACGACGAACGAACGAACGAACGACGAACGAACGAACGAACGACGAACGAACGAACGAACGAACGAACGAAACGAACGAACGAACGAACGAACGAACGAACGAACGAACGAACGAACGAACGAACGAACGAACGAACGAACGAAAACGAACGAACGAACGAACGAACGAACGAACGAACGAACGAACGAACGAACGAACGAACGAACGAACGAACGAACGAACGAACGAACGAACGAACGAACGAACGAACGAACGAACGAACGAACGAACGAACGAACGAACGAACGAACGAACGAACGAACGAACGAACGAACGAACGAACGAACGAACGAACGAACGAACGAACGAACGAACGAACGAACGAACGAACGAACGAACGAACGAACGAACGAACGAACGAACGAACGAACGAACGAGAACGAACGAACGAACGAACGAACGAACGAACGAACGAACGAACGAAACGAACGAACGAACGAACGAACGAAACGAACGAACGAACGAACGAACGAACGAACGAACGAACGAACGAACGAACGAACGAACGAACGAACGAACGAACGAACGAACGAACGAAATAATTATAAACCAAAAGTTAATTTACAAATCTGTCTAACCTGTTCCACCATTTGTCTCAAATCTTCAGATTGTTTCAGATACAATTTTCCTTGGAGAATTTCTTTCTCCAACAATTCAACATCTTTCTGAACAGATGTCAAACCAGATAAATCTAACTCTTTATCAATTTCCTCTTTATTTTGGAGGTAAGAAAGAGGTTTAGTTTCGTCACTCTTCAACCTAAGGTTAAGAAAATCACTTTTATTACCTTATGTAGCACTTGTTTAATTTTCCAATAAGTAGAACCGATGTGTTCGGATGGGTAAAATATGTTAGTATACAATATCATCAGCAATTACCTTTCTCTGAATTCGTCACTTAAAAAGTTGAAGACATAATTATCCAATTTTCTAAAAAAGGTTATAACAATTGTTCAACAATAACAACGACAACGATGACGACAATACTGACGACGACGACGACGACGACGTCGATAACAACAACAACGACGACGACAATAATAACGACGACGACTATAACAACGACGACGACAACAACAATAACGACGACAACAACAACATCAACAACAATGAAAATGGTAACAACAACAACATCTTACTCCTCAATAGTTTTTAAGCATCGGGTTAGTCTTTCTTCATACCAAGGTAAATCAACTGCTTGCGGATTCACAATTTGGTATTCCCTTTCGTTCCCGGATGACGCATGAATAATTGGTAAAACCTATGACACACAGGGAGGACAAATGCAAAACAGTATATGACGAACTGCCAAAAAGAAAAATGAATAAAACGCAAAAAACAAATACGATGTTGGCGAATTTACCTCTCCATAAACTTTGGATAACACTTCTTTCCCTAAAGCTGGAACATATTTGGCCTTTTGGTTTATAATAGTTGGTGCGAGAGCATCAAGAATTGTCAGTTTTTGTGCGACAATACCGTTCTCGTGGATCCACCTAACAAAAATAAAATTTATGAAAACAAAACCCAACTTATTTCACATTTCAGAAGTCGAAAAACTGCATACCTTTTCATTTCACTACCACTAGGTTTGGACCTAAAACAAACACAAATAGATTGATAATTATCTCAAATTTTCATTAATGGCTTTCCTTTAACATGTGCAGTCAGTAGTTTTGGGGTTTTTCATAAGAAGTTGAAGAGGAAACTTAAAATAATCTCAAAAAGTAACCAACCTATTGCAGCATTTAGTTGCATTTATTTAACCTCGTTATCAGTGAGCTGATACTTAGAAGTCAAAGTAGGAAATCACCGTAAAAATTATGCTTCCAGATAATTAAGTTTATGATGTACTAACACTTAAAAAACAACCAAATTTAAAAACCCCATCAAATTCAAGAAAGTGGTATAACAACCTTTTTTTCTTTTTTTTCTTTTTCTTCTTCTCAGTCTGTTCCGGCGTACTATTTTGCGGCATAGTGCTAAAATACCCGTTTTGTGTTTGAGGACGAGAAATAGGATTCATACGAAGCAATGACGATTTATTGTTGACATAACTTCTTGCAGACAACTGGAGTGGTTTGTGCGGCGTCATAGAAGAAGCGGCTGAGCCATTCAATCGAGCAGAACGTGCTCTAAATTAGAAAAGACAAAGTTACTATAATACTTTGACAATATCATCTCTTGCTGCGTTGTCTTTCTATCTTTTATGTACAGTAATAATTTCCATTTGTAATTATCAGAGAGATCAGTTGTTTTTTTAAACGAATATTCAACAACCCATCTTTAAAATTCCACGGGATTTGCCTGTTGCAACAAAGTGGATAAAAATATATCGCATTTGCTATTTTGTTTAAAAAATACTTTTCCACAAAAAAATCCAATGCATTTATTTAACATTGTGTTTTGTTAAAAAAGCGTACATAAATTGATTCATAGCAAGCCTAATGGAGGTTCTAGGATAATAAGAGAAAAGTTAAATGTCCGAGATAACAGGAGTGCTGGTCAAGCTGGCATTAAAGTTTTGATCTTACCATTAGCTTTACCTTTCATGAGTACCTGTTTTAAACATAAAATATAATAATAACTCTTTTTCATAGCAAATATATACACACCCATTTCGTTCTCGATTCATTAATTCAATTTGGAAGCTTTCTTCGTGTAGTTTATGCATTGCTTCAAGCTCATTGAGTCCTTTTTCAATTTCTGATCTGATTAAATGTAAATCTTCACTCTAAACAACAACAAAAATAAATGAAGCTGTAAGAGATAACAATTTTAAGTAACACAACACAAAAAAAGTGAAATAATTATTTACTTCATATGATGGTGGTGATTCTTCATTTGATCTTATATCTTCAGAGAAATAATGATATCTAAAACAGTAAGGGTGACATGAAAACAGCGAAATATCCTTTTGTTTTTTTAAACATAATATACTTCTGACTTTATTCTGACATAAACAGTCCAGAGGAAAAAAGACTGCAGAATGTTTACCAACCTTCCTCCAGTTTTGTTTGAGAGTTCAAAGAGAAAGTGGTTTGCTTCAGAATCGTCACAATTAAATGATATTGAATGCACAGGAATTGTTGTGTCTACTTGTGAGAGAATTGTCATGGCAACCTAGAGAATGTAAAGAAAATTTCACAATTTTTTTTAAAAACAATATTATGTGCATTACATTTGGTTAAGAACTCTGGTGTTACTACATTGGCAGCTACACTTGCTAAATAATACAAATTCAAACAAATAAATACTACTAACAACAGTGAAGGGACAAATTGGGAAAATTTCTAAACGATCCGGAAATAGGCTCATTCTGCCTCAAATTTGAGGAGGATGAAAATAAATTTCGTAACTAACAATCAATTTACTCAAATGTTTGCGTACAACTTATCACTGGGACATCAACCATCTCTTGTGAAATGACTATACTATAACGCCAAACGGTTCCTTCTGTGATATTAGCCATAACAGATACGAAATATAAGAACTGTTGACAATATTAAAGATTAAAAAAATACGTTACTTGATCTGGTCTCCCATCAGTCAGAAGATACAACGCTTGCACACCAACCATGCTGTAACCTACTTTGAGAGCTTGTAGAGTATTTGTGCTCCCATCTGCTTGCAAGGTTTTCACCCATTGATAAGCTGCATCAAGATTCTAATTATGAATACAATGATATGTATATTACCCAGGTCATAAGAATAGCACGATAATACAGATATGTGTGAGTCACTATGGCTACAGCAAAGAACTTTCGATTTTACGTCCATTATTATTTTAAGTTTTGTTAACAGTATCTTAACCTACTTGTCCATTGCAAGTTACCAGATGATCCTTCCACGCTTCAGCTTGTGAGTCAAAATGTATCACGTTAAATTTCTCTTTATTTACGAGTTGTTCCTGAAAATAAAATTCAAACACTTCAGAACCAGCTGGTACTTCGGAAGACTCTCTATACTAACGTTAGTATAGCAAGAGAATTCTGCTCACTTAAAAATCCTGTACACACAAAAAAAATTGTAACCTTAAATAATTTTAAGAGCTTTTCTTTTACAACAGGCAATCTTGACTCCATTGATGATGAAGTGTCAATCAAAATGACAGCCTATAGTAAAAATGCACAAATATATAAATACAAACTATTTATTATTTATAATTTCATTCATTCATTCATTCATTCATTCATCCATTAAAAACATGATAAAACTAATAAACAACTATTGTTAACAACAAAAAGGGTGTTAAATCCTAAATATTTTCTGCAGACCCAAAATTAAAAAATTCTGGTATGCAATTATTCATGCACAGCATACATATCACCCTCTTAACTTTCAATCCAAACCATTATTCATTTATATGACTATTTTTCTCCATAAAAATGCTATTAAAATGTACCAAATACTATGGCTGTGCACGTTATCGTAATTTAAGGTATACAGTATAGGTGATGTTTATGAGTGTATACCTAATATTTGAAGCACTCAGCAAAACATCATTTTGTTGATAAGATCTTACATACCCTATCCTCAATAATGGTACCAAATAACTCTCTGCTTCCCTTTTGTAACCATTCAAGACTATAAAAAAAACAGTGTGAAAAAAAACAGAAATTTTATATTTAGGGATGCAAATGCTCAAATTAGACCTCTCTTCACGCCACCTAATATACTACTACTAATAATAATACAAATAATATTAATAATAAGAGATTAAATATATTTTTGGCAATTTCCTCACCGTTGTCTGTATCTTTCCAGCATCTGAACAATTCTTTCTTCGAATCTTCGGTAAGCTGTTCCAGTCACATGTACATGTTTTACAGTTCCATCATGCCAACTAAAATACACACACTTGGCTAGAAATCCTCCAACATTTGTCAACAGTCACGACTACCATAAATTTTAACTTACTCTATATGAGCAAACTTGTTGCAGTACCGTGCATCAATAAAAGTCGACTCAAAAGCCTGTAACAATAAAAGTTTCAATTTTCATTTAATTACCACGATAAAGGGCCTAAAATGTCTACAGTTTGGTAAAACCTTACAGATGTTTCATTTTCAATACATGGACGTTGTGTTTCAAGCACTCCATCACAGTGACTAAACACCAATCCTTTCAAAAATGTATACACAGTCAAGTTTAACTTTTTTAGTCCATGTTTTTTTAACCACTGTTTAGAGCTCATGTACATTTCATTAGTACTTCTTTCTGTCTTTGGAGGAGTTGAAGTTTCCTTTTGAGATTCGTCTTGATCTAAAAAACAACAACAAGCATAAAAACAGGTTTTTACTTAAAATCATTGGTCAAATTCATCAAGGTTGGTCATGCATTAGGATTTCTTCCTACTTTTTATCAAAAAAACATCGATCCATTTGACTACTTTCCTTTAAGTGAAAACCCAGCTTCCTTTAGCAGTTACCTGTATTGTGTAGAGTTTGAAACACTGATCAAGAAAATGTGTAGGATAATGTGTTTTTGACAAACGGTTGAAGAGATGTGGGTATTTTAAGGGTTTTTGATGACGTCATCAACCCCTCTGTTCCGAAACATGTGGGTAGACCCAGCTTTGGGAAGTTGGTCCTAATTTGATCCCAGGTAGTTCTTAGTTACACATGCATGAGATGATGTCAGTTATTTCCACCTGTTTACAAGTTATTTAGCCTTGAACTTTAAAGTGCAATGCAATGGCTTCACTAATCTTTTTTAATTAATTGACTTTAATGATGTTGATGTTGTGCCATCTAAGCAGTTAACAAATAAAACATACTTTTTTCGACTTCATTAAAGGAAACTGAACACATCTACTTTGCCTGTTACAGACACACAGACAGACGAATATACACAGTCTCCGTGTTATTATAAGAAATAAACAACACAAATACAAACATTTTTGAGATCTTGTAAAATCAAAGTCTGCCATCAAAGATTGGATATCAAACAATACTGTCCTAGCTTGATCAAGTTCTTCCCATACCAGCATAACATCTGGTCTTACACCGAATCCTTTTACGTTTTTATTACTCGATCTTTGTGGTAAAAGATCATTTCCATTTATTGGATAAAAATGAAATCTGGAATTAAAAAAAAATATATGAGTTATGATGGTTACGTATTCAGCGTCAGTTTAATAATTCAAAATATACATGGTTATAAAGTTTACTTAGAAAGGCAATTTCGTTTTTTAACAAGATATCATTTTATGCTGGTCATCAGTAAGGAAAAATAATCCAACAGGTCAATGGTTAGAGAAATGTGTTGCATGTTTTACTACAACGTAATTGGTAAAAATCAAACTATTTGCTGATTTGATAATGCATTTCTATCAATCAAGTAGGAAGAATTTTAGGCACCTGTCAGCAACTAGTATAACTACCATACCTTCCAGTTTTTTCATTTGTAAGTGTTTTTAAAAACATAGCATTCGGATAATGTTTCTCATTGAGACAAACAACATGGATTGGTAATGTTAAGTCTTTAATCTAAAACAAGTCGTTTTTGTGTTATCGTCTGTAAAAAAAGCATTGTTTCATTTCTACGATTTATGTATTATTTATACACACAGGGCTTTACAAAATTTAGTCCAAGCAAAAAAATGGTGCACTCAAAATTCAACTAAAGTAAGCATGTGCAAAGCAGTGTCATTGAGAGTTATGTACCATTTTTTTTCCGTACTCTTTTTTTACATCTTTCAGCTTGTGTAAAGCCTGCTTCGATTAGTAAAAAAGTTTTTGTGTGGCTCATTATTGATAAAAAAATTGCTTGTAAACTTTTCAGGAACAATCTCAACAATTTATAAAAAATAGGTTTATCCTTACATGGGGCAAGGATGAATGAATATGAAAAATGTAACTCAAATTGTGAGAAAAATTAGTTTGAAATGATAAGGACAAGTCTCTTTATCTACTTCAATTAAATTTGAATTTTTGAGATAAAAAAAATGTAGAGTTGGAACAGGCTAAGTTTGTCAGTCATGCACAGTTTCTTTTCCATATGAGTGCTTTAAGCATTCCACAAAAAAAGTGGTTGAATCGTGTAAAGACTGCTTAAAAAACATTTTGCACAAAAAAATGTCTTGCTACATTTTGTGCTAATTTTTTTTATTATTATTTTGAATGTATATTTAAAAACAGAGCACAATATTTACCTTTTCTGCTAAGATTTCTTTTCCTGATTTGCAAAGACTAGTATCTGTGTAAAGATAAATTGCTTCCAACTAAACAAGAAAGATGGTAGTTTTCCATATGTTATTTAGGGAAAGGTTGATTTAATATACATAAATTTGCACTGCCAGCAGACAAAAACTTATATACCGAATTCTTCCCCATACTTTTTGTTGACATTGGCTATAAAACTATCCCTAAATTTCTGTGTGTATGAAAGCCATAACTTATTGTAATTATAGTTAAAACTTAAACCAATGCAATACCTATGCAATATTACAAAGGGAAATCAATGGACACAATTTTTGACTTGCAACTGTAAATTTGAGGTTTTAGTGGGTTTTGCAGTGTTACTATTAAAAATATGTAAATATCACAAGATATGTTAACTAAAGTAACATTCATTTATCACTACCCAGAACTTTGAACAAAAATGTTTGATTGTAAGTGGCCTCACAGCAAAAAGTGCTGGCATATATGCAAAGAATAAAGAGAATAAAGTTATCTTAACAGCATTAATTAAAAAGTAAATTATTTATTAAGGTTTTATGATCTTCAATGTTTTCAAACAGTAACACAATTTTATTTTTACATGCAATTGAAATGTTCGCAAGTTTTCATTTAAATGTAATTTACTGAATCTGATTTGTTGACCTCTGTGTTTGCAGATAAATAAAGACACAAAACATAAATCACCTGTTTATCCTTCGAAGTTTCCAAGATGCACTCTAATGCACTTGTGCTACTATATTCAGGACGTCTTGTCTGTTCATTTAACCACGAAACTGCATCATTTAAACTTTCTATGTTCACACTTACACAATGATTTTGCCACATTTTTATGTCTGATGCAGCTCTATGAAAGTTAATAAATCTTTGCTTGATTATTTCGGCATGTTAAAAAATTATTACAATTGCATTTTCAAAGATTATTATAATTGCTACAATCTACAAGAATTGTATACCTCATGATATTAAGCTTTTTTATATGTGCAACTTGTTCTTTTAGAAGGCTGATTAATGTTTGCATGCACAATTGAAACTGAGTTTCAGATTTTTCTTGAATATCGATAATGATGCAAATACGACTTTCTTCTATGACTCCAAATGTCTTGCGACTAGAAAAAATACAGAAGCAAAACATAGAACTAAAAAAATATCAAAATTAGGAAATGTAAGATGTCTACACTAAGTTGTACCTTGAAGTTGTTAACCATTCAAGTCTCTTCTTATATAATTCAACAACATGTTGCAATTTTACTTCAAATTGTTTTAAATTATCTCTAGAACCAATGATCTAATAAAAGATATGCATTAAAATTATAAAAAGCGTTTAATGAAATTGAACTAACTGTTTGCTTTGCTGTAAAGCAATAACTCCAAGAACTTAGGGTTTAATTCTTGGCCTGGGCATCTCATAGATTATAAAAGTGTTAATCAATCCTTTTCAGCTTAGCGTTTAGCATGAGAATATTATTCATATCTTAGGTGGTGGGTGTCTAGTTCAATGTATGTGTGATTACAAAGCTTTCCTAGCTCAATGGGAGAATTATTACGCTACAACCCCTTCGAAGGAACCTCATTGATAAAAAGTTTTAATGGGAATAGAACAGACCATGCAGCCAATCATAATAACAATAAAAAGTAATAAAAAGCTTACATTATAAAATGTTCCATCTTTATGAGCCACTTTTTTAAATAAACCATTTGCATACCTTGACGAAACTGGCTTCTTTAGGATATTGATGTAATCTGCATATACACAAAACTAATTATTTTGTAATGCTTAAAAATGGGTAAATGAGATCCAAAATTGCAGATTGTTCTTTGTATTTTTGATACACTTCGATCCAACAGATCTCATAAATGATAGTGTTAACATCTGGTTAGAAAGCATAATAAGCATAAAATAAGCATAAGCATAATAAGCATAAAAACAAACTCACCATCACTATTTTTAAACCCGATACTGGATAAAACCTGATTGAAGTCCAACTTTAAAGCTTTCATACCATATGTCTAAAGATAATAGTAATAATAATAACAATAATTTTTGGAGTGAAATAGCAATACTGAATCAAATAATTTGAAATTAGCATACCAATAACCATTTTGATGAAGAAACTAGTAATGACACTTCTTCATTTCCTAGCTGCAAACAACGACGATGGTTAGAAGTTTTAGATATTTTACGGCTGCCTTCCATTTTCCTCTAAACAAATTTTTAGCATTTTACATCTATATACATAAATAGAGTGGTTATTAATTTACATTACCACTTTTCTCTGTTAGTGATCATCTCCAAGATCATTTCGAAAAAAGTTTAATTTTTTCAAAGGGAAGTTACGTTCGAATTTAATTGATTTTCAATTGGTCTAATCTTTCAAAATTTATTTTAAAAATATGTCTTATATAGCGATATGTCTCAAATGATATTTTGAAATTTATATCAAATTGTTTTTTCCAAATCGTTCCAAAATCATCAACCGTTTCAAATCATTTTGTTTTTCGTAGTTTATATAAACAAAATTATTTTATAAAAGCGATATGAAACATTATGTTCCATAATATGATTATAAAAAGATGTAAGAGAATAATGAAAAAAAATTGCATACAATGGAAATCATTTTAATTCATATTAAACATGAAACAATCTTGGAGATAATCTCTAGTGATCCAACTACAAATTCTGGATATTTCATTTTCTTTGATGAATTGATATAAATATATTATCAGGGTGGCCACTGAAAATCAAAAGGCAAATCAAGGACAATCAAGTATATTTTCAAGCATATACAAATTCAATATTCCAGTACACAAGCAGTGTACGCTCTTTCTATAAGAACCAGTAAATTCCAACCCAAGATTGGCTGTTATTGGGCCTTTTTTCAGCCTGATTTGTTTTAATTTACGATTTTCTCAATTTTGTCTGAAATTAATGTTTGCAAAAATTGTTTCAATGCTAATGGAGCTCTATGGTCTATATGGATCTCTATAATTGCGTTCATGAGCAATTGAGTCAGAGAAAAGAAAAAAAAACCCATCAGAGAGATTCCCAACTTAATAAATATAAAGTTAAAAAAAAACCTTGAAGCAAACAGAGTTTATGTGACATACATAAGGACGTAAAAGTGCTGTTTTGCATTTCGGGAATAATTCGGGCTAAGGCGACTCCAACTTAATTAGTTGTTTTATGGGTGAAGTTGATAGTAGCTTACGGTCAGTCAGTTGGCGAAATAAAAATAATTTTATCGAGAATGTATGGTCTGAACAACAAATAAAAAAAAATAAAAAAATAAAAACGGAGGAGGATGTTACTTTTTTATGTATCTTCGCATAACGCACAAAGTTTTTATTTCTTTGTTGCATAGGAAAAAAATAATAATTTGTCTCACTAAAAAAAAATAGCTGTCAAGGCGAAAAGATAAAAATACTTCCATGCTCAAAAACTTTTTTTAAAAGTAATGCAGCAAGAATTATTCATGTGCTGTTTTGAACGTTATACAGAATATACTTGTTTTGTTTTGAAAGTTATATATACAGCAAGTTATACTTGTGCTGTTTCGAAATTTATACAGCAAGTTATTCTTCTCCCACTTAAAATAATAAAAAAACAGAAAAGTTATTTTTGATAAAAAATTTTAGTGTTCTTTTATCAGCCAGCAGTCAGAAATTCTAAATTTAAGTGGAAAATCTTTTTACCGGCATTAAAATTATTTATTTAAAATTCATAACGGAGGAGGGTGTTACGAAAAGCATATTCTACCTTGTTTTTATTATTTTTTCTAAATGATATTGACTAAATATCTTGCAGTATTACATTTTAGCTAGTACAAGTTTAAACATATATAATAATCATAACAAAGGAGGGGGTTTCAACAATAATAATCTGTCTTGTTTTTCACTTGTTATTATATAAACTATTTTAGCGAAAGTAGCTAATTTTTGTTAAAAATCAATGAAACTTCTGTTTAACCCCGAACTATTTTTGTGATTACAAAATTAGTGCATCGTGTATTTTAGTTGCATCGCAACAAATTACCATGAACAAAGAATCAACAGCAAGTGGCCTTACCAATTGTGGCCCTAAAGTAACGTTATTGATTCACATTGTTTAGTATAATTGTAGATTGACATTCAACCAACAAAAAATAACATCATTGATTATCTTCTATGCTCATTACATTTCCACGAGGATGGGATGAGAAAATGTGGTGTTTTTTTCAATTTTTTTTTCTTTAAAATTTTTTGCTTGATATTATTATTTGTTTGTTTTCGTGAAAATTAGGGTTGGTCAGGCCCATAGAACAACTAATTAAGTTAGAGTCGCCTAATTCAGGAAAAAGCATGGGATCTTTTGGAAAAAAGCTGGGTATTTTATTAGGCATGACACGAAAGTAAGTCTGGTTAGTGTCCTCCAACCAAATGTACATAAAGAATTTTTTTTTTTCGATTGTGTGTCCAAATTTCTAAGAAATGATGAGAAAACAAAAGAAAAATCTACCAATGTTTTCATCTTTTCTTGGACTCACCTTACAATCACATCTTTTTGCACAAGAAAGGAAAATCTTTAATTCGCACAGTCATACAAGGAGTTTGAGTGGATGATCAAAGATGGCAGTAGTTGACTTTGACTATTTGTTAGCAAAATAATGCAACCTTTTTCGAAAAATATGCATGTTTTAATTTTATGACCGACTGACCACACAAACCTTTTCTGGAACCTCAAAAGGACACTAATCAAATGTGCCTGACATTTGATTAGTGTCCTTTTGAGGTTGCCATGAATCACCCATATGTTTGTTGCCTAAGCGTTAAATCGCTGGCGTAAATCTTGATAAAAAATTCACAATTTTTTCTCTATATCTACGCTGGAAGTAATTTCATTACTTTGTGCAACACAAAAAGCTACAACTATATTTTAGGGGGGGAGGGGGGGGGGGGGGGGAGGGGGGTTTATAGGGCAAGCTCCATGAGCAGTGAACCCCAAACACTGCACCACTATCAAATTATTAAAATCATTATCAAGCATTAACTTGTTTAATTGTTATTGCTAATACCAATAAACACAGTTTATATCTGCTTGTGGCTATAAAAAATAAATCTATATAAATTATATTATTTAAAAAGAAAAATAACAAACAAGATTTTTTTTCTTTCAATTTCAGCTTTTAATATGTTTGAATGAATTCTTTTTTCTTCACGTTTTTTATTTGAAAGAAAATACCCTTCAGTATTACTACGTGTCAGGGTCAAGAGCAAAAAAAATAATGTGTAAAGTCTTTTTGTAACACTAATAAACATAACTGAGGATGGCAATATACATTATTTTGCAGTATTGATTAGAATTATTAAAATGGAGGAGGGTGTTACAAGCATATATTCAAGAATTTAGCAACAGTAGTTTGGGTATATGGTTGTGAATTTTGGTGGTCGTTTTCATGACAAGGCCTGAAACATTTTTTTGTGTCATGCCTTAAAAAGTCGCCTGAACACCCCCTTTTACATATGCAGGCATTTGCAGTTTATAAGTACCCTTGTATAACCTTGCAGTTATTACCAAAAACTAGCAAATCTGCGAAATTTAGTTCCTGCAAAAAAAAATCCAAGGTTTGTCAATTTTAGCTAATAGCTAGCTAGCGAGCTAGCTGCTATATATAATATATTATACATCAAGAAAATAAGATTTAAAAAATTATATTTAGTGGCTCCCTGCCCTATATCATGATTTTTTGCCTTTGAGAGGAACTATTAGGGCCATCCTGGAAACAATTAAAAATGTATATTCCTCGAAATTAGTGAGGCTAAGCACATAAAATATATATTACTCAGCTAGCAGCTTTTTAGCCTAGCCTAGCTAAAACATGCCAGCTTGCTTTATCTTATAGCTAAAACAAAGCTCTCGTCAAAATTCTAGAACTGTTTGTCACGAAAAACATAAAAAGCTATTACAATTGAATTTAATAATTTGCTCAAAAATTACTCTGACTGAGAAAAATAAATTGGTAAAAAGCTGTGTAACTTCAGCACACTGACTGACTCCATCTTGACTTAATAAATTTGCTCGTAAACAAATGATTGGTAACCATGTTTTTCGAATATTTTTTGACTCGATAATACAAGCATGACAAAAATTTTATGCTCCGGACCGTACGATGTAGGAGGACTTGAGGATAATTCATACGTGACAAAATCATTTTCAAATAGTGACGAATCCGAAGGCATCGAGTCCGGTCTGGTCCTCAAGACTGACAGACTGACAGACTGAACTTCTGTTCTGTCAACATTTTAAAGGTACCTGATGTATTTTTGAATATAAGTCACGTTTTTAGAAAGAGAAGTTAACCTTTGCTTTATAGCTAGCTAATAGATTTTGTTTTACATTCACTTTTTTCCTTTCTTTTTTTTCATTTTTTATAAGCAGGCAGCAGGAGATGACTCAAAACAGGAGGAAACCAATGCTCATCTAAGAAATGGTTTCCAAGTTGGTATATAAACTTGTAATTTCCTATTTGGGTATATATCTGGTTTTCTTAGGATTGTATGAAACCAAAACATCGCCCTAGATTGGGCCGCCATCAAAAATATGTTATGTTCGCGTCCTCCGACCGACTCACTTTTGGCAATAAAAACCCGAGTCGGTAAGTCGGAAAAAACCCGGAAAAAACTTTTTGATCCAAACGATATATATTTGAAAAAAAAAATTCGTGAGAACTAATTTTCCCAAAATTGACTAAAACTCGCGAAAATTAATTCCTGTAAAAATTAATATCTTTAGGGTACTCATGGCAAGTTTACAGACAGGGCGGCGAAAAAAGGGTCTGTCGAGTGGCGCTATACTGTTTTTTGGCCCTGGGAACGAATTTTGCCCCCATCTGAAAATCCCGGGAAAAAATACGCCCGACCGACCGACCGACTCATTTTTGCGGGGTCTTCAGGACGCGAACATAACATATTTTTGATGGTGGCCTTGTATAAAACTACCAAAACGAGATTGTAAGAAGCAAATATTAAGTTCAATATATAAAGGATTGCGGAGCGGAACAAGTCCCTATGTTCGCAAGCAAAAATTTACATTATACTCCATGACAAATATAGAGAGAACTTTCATCTGCTTCAATCGACAGTTGAAACAAGATCATAGAAAAGTTCCACAAGTAAAATGCAATCTCAGCTTTTTTTTTTACTTTTTGATATATGCATGCTGGTGCGGCATTAGCCACATATTAGATTGCGAATAATAAGCCTTGGGAAGAAATATTTACAATATGTATTGGTTTTCAGAGCGTATAAACAGCAAACACATTGCGGCATAAATAATCTTATGAGTTTTTATAATCAAACGCACTTTTCGTTTCTGGGGTTTTTCTGTTTGTTTAACAAAAAATGTAGCAAAAGTGGAGAACAAGATTGAAAAAATCAGACTCAGTTATGATGAATTGATTCTAAACACATGAGTAAAAAGCCTTAAAAATATATTTGCCTCAACTCGCGAACGAGTAATATATATACAAAAACATTAACAAAAAAATAAAATTTATCAGTTCTAGTTGTCTTCTTTCCCTGCATCTGACGTACTTAGCAATGCGAGTGGCATCAAGTGCTGTGCATGTCTCTGCGATTAATTTACGCCATTTTGGACGATCTGCAGTCTTCAAATTTGATGAATCAAACAAAGCTTTGACGAATCGAACAAAGCATAAAGTTAACAGACAACATTGTTTTTAGGAGCTCTTTTCTTTTTGTTTTAATTTACGTCACAAACCGAACTAATCATGTGTCTAATTCCACAAAATTTCAAATTAAATCAGAAAAAACCACATTATTTTTTACAGTTTGAACATTTTTTTCTTTAAGTTAAATTATGAAAAAACTGAATCAACATACAAAAAAGACGTGCAAACTTTTACAGTAACAAATTTAAAGTTTCTTTCCCAAAACGACGGCCAACCGTTGTTTAGGTTACACAATCTGTAAAACAGATACAAAGTAAGTTTGGACAATTCGTGTATCTAGTTTCAGAAATTATAGCTAACATTGCCTCTGCACAAAGACTTATCAAACTTTATTTGAACTACTAACCTTATTTGACATTCATTTTTAGATGATGCTATTAACACCAACACTTACGCAACTCATATATGAACAAATGCAAAAACGTTTTCAGTTTGTTTTGTTTTTCACAGTTTTATTTGAATGATATTGCCAAATGGGTTCTCAGAACGTAGAGGAAGTAGGAAAAAAAATTGGGATAACCAAGACTGTTTTTTTTTACTTATCCAGTGAAAAAAGTGACACTCTCATCAAAATTTGTTTTAAATTTAATTTTTTCTGCTGTATAGTGAAAAATAGAATAAAATAATACACACCTAATACACTCACTTTGATTCAATGCAAAAAAAAACAATGTTTGGGAGGCCAAAATATCGCTGTGGATCGTTTAAAATTTTTACAACAGGATTGTTGTATGAAGGCAAGACATCGCCTGGTGCCCAAATAAAAACAAAAACATGGCAATCTCCTTTTTAGTACAGTACTGGAATCAGGACACCTAACATCGTGAGCGCGTATCATGCGCGACACTAACGATCCGTGATCCTATCGTGACCATCGCGATAGAAAAAATGTTACGGAAGAACTTCGCGATAGTCGCGATGTATAAAAATTCTTTTGCATCTTGTAATATATTTAGATTGGAAATTGGATTTTAGAAATAAGACGACCATAACGTAATTAGTTGTTCTACGGGCGAAGTCGATAGTAGCTTACGGTCAGCGAAATAAAAATAATTTTATCGAGAATGTATGGTCGGAACAACAACAAAAAATTTTTAAAAAATAACAACGGGGGAGGGTGTTACGACAACCATTTTTTTTCTATGTATTTTTGCATAACGCACACAGTTTATATTTTTTTAGTTGCGAAGAAAAAATAATAAAAATTTGTCTCACTAAAAAAATGGAACTAGCACTCAAGGTAAAAAGATAACAAAATAATAATTATCACGGATTGTCTGTAACAGCGATGTACGGAACATTCTTTTCTAATTTTTATAGAATTTTGTTATCCATTTATATCTCAGCAATCACAGTGTGCATGATAAAATAAATTGCAGCAATGGGGAGGAGATAGTTGCATGTGTCTTATTAAATGTATTTTTCATATTTTCAATGGTCACCTGTTGCTTGAAGGTAGCGAAGATAAAAAAGAAAATTATGATCTATATATACATTTAATTTTACATTTTTCAATATTTTTAACAGAAATTAATAAGTCCTGGGCACTAGGTTGTGAAATACATGTCAATAACACCTAAAAATGATACCTGCTATACTGCTCTATTACCAGAAGCAAATCATTTCAATGTGCTCAATGTGATTGCAAAGATATAAATAGATTAGAATTACATTCAACACAAAAGAAATAATTATCTCCAGAATTGTGTTTTAGAGAGAATACGGTAAAAGTCTTGCACTATTGATTTTAGCAAGCGTAATTTTAAACATATTAATAATCATAACAAAGGAGGGTGTTACGACAAAAAAATAATTATTTATATTCAATGGCGTTATTCTATCATGACATTAATTAAGTGTTATTATAATGTTTAAAGATGTATCATGACGGTCGCGATGTGGATCGCGAAAATCACGATGCATCGTGAAAGTCGACCCCACGATGGATCGCGACTTTCACGATGCTAAAAAATTTTACTATCGTGACAGCATCGCGAATCGTGCGCGACGCGCATGATACGCGGTCCACGATGTTAGGTGTCCTGATTCCAGTACTGTATTTCTTGTATGCTTTAATTCCGAGGACAGACGGTTTAAAGTCCAACTTGCACCACTTGTGGGAAAATTGAATATCCCTGCGCTATTTCTGAAAATCCGTATATATTGTTATCAAAACAAAATCGTAAGAAGCAAAAATATTTTTCACATTTTCATTTGTTATTTAATTACTGTGGTGAAACAATTCACTTCAGAATTTGTTTTGCAAATCCTTTTTTTATTTAAATTTGTTTCTGAATTACTTTTAAATATTTGTTTTCAAATCGTTTCCCATTTGGATAATTTTTTTCTGTTTTTATTTGACATACAGTACTGGAATCAGGACACCTAACATCGTGGACCGTGTGTCTTGCGCGTCGCGCACGATTCACGATGCTGTTGTGATAGTAAATTTTTTTAACATCGTGAAAGTTGTGATCCATCGTGGGGTCGAAAACATTATAATAACACTTATAATTAATGTCATGAGAGAATAACACCATTGAATATAAATAATTGTTTTTTTTTGTTTTTTTTTAAATCAAGAATATTTTCGTCGTCGTAAGCTTCTTTCTTGTTTAGACGACTCCAACTTAATTAGTTGTTCTACGGGCCCGACCGACCCTAATTTTCACGAAAACAAAAAAATAATATCAAGCAACACCCTCCTTCGTTATGAATTTTAAATAAATAATTTTAATGCCGCGAAAGACTTTAAATATTGTAAACTAAGCTATAGTCCGTAAAAAGAACATTATAACTTTCATCATCATCATTCATCATTCTCGGCTTAACGTCCGTTTTCCATGCTAGCATGGGTTGGACGGGGTATATTAATGACCCTCTTCCAATCTGATCTAGACTGTGTTAGATCTAAACTCAACTTCCTCTGTATCAAGTCTGTCCTTATAACCTCCTTCCAAGTCTTTCTCGGTCTGCCTCTTTGCTTTGCCCCAGGAACTATCAAGTCTCTACACTTTCTTACCCAATTATCCTCCTCCATTCTTTCCAAGTGCCCCAGCCAATTCAATCTTCTTATCTGGATAACATCTTTAATTCTATGGAGACTTAGCCTGCTTCTTAGCTCATCTGAACTCTTTCTGTCTCTCAGACTGGCGTTACACATCCACCTAACCATTCTCATATCATTCCTTTCTAAACGGTCAAGATCTTCCTGCTTCACTGCCCATGTCTCACTACCGTACAACATAACACTTCTTACACAGGCCTCATACAACCTACCTTTTACCTCAATTGACAGGACTCTGCTAGTCAACAAAGGAAGTAACTCTCTGAACTTTTTCCAAGCAGAACCTATCCTGCAAGTAACACTTCTTCCAACACCCCCTTCACTGCCCAACATATCACCTAAGTAACAGAAGTTCTCAACTATCTCTAACGAGCCACTGTTGTACATCATTAAAGCTGGAAATACTTCATTCTCTATAATCTCACCTTTGCAACGCTTGCATACAAACTGAATGTCAGCTCTTAACCTTCCACTAATACTACTGCACTTCTTATGTACCCAATGCTTGCAAGTCTGACAAAAAATTGAGTTACTACCAACCCCTTTCCTGCAAACTCCACAAGGCCACTTTCCAACTACAAGGTCACACTTGGCTGCAATGCTACTAATCATGACTTTAGACTTTGCTGTGTTTACCTTTAGCCCTTTCTCTTCTAGTCCTTTCTTCCACTTCTCAAACTTTTCAACTAATTCTTCCATCGACTCTGCTATGAGAACCAAATCATCTGCATACAATAACTCCCATGGACAACCTGTTCTGAACTCCATCGACAGCGCTTCTAAGACTAGAACAAACAACAAAGGACTAAGTACAGAACCCTGATGTACACCAACATTTACACTAAATTCATCACTAAGTGAATCGTTAATCCTGACACGACTTCTAGCATTGCTGTACATAGACTGTACCATCGTAACTAGCCACTCATCCACACCTAATTTTCTCATAGCCCACCAAATAACTTTACGTGGCACTCTATCAAAAGCTTTCTCTAAATCTACAAAGGCAAAATAGAGATTCTTTCTCTTTCCTAAATACTTTTCCTGAAGCTGTCTGAGTAAAAATATTGCATCTGTAGTGCCACGCCCTGGAACAAAACCAAATTGCATCTTTTCTTATCTATATCAATCCTTTCTCTAAGTAACTTATCAATCACTCTTTCAATAACTTTCATTACTTGATCAACCAACTTCAAACCTCTATAGTTACCCCTTTCTAATGCATCACCCTTGCCCTTGAAACAATTCACTATTACACTCGACTGCCACTCACTTGGAATAGCACCATCCTTTATAATCTGGTTAGCAAGACTTGTAATAAGCTCAACTCCAATATATCCAGATGCTTTTACCATCTCTGCAACAATACCTGATACTCCTGCAGCCTTGCCAATCTTCAATTTCCTAATAGCCTCCACTACCCATTCTGTCTTGATCTGCATAGCTGCATAACTTTGCACTTAAATTTAGTACTGTACCAGTCATTAGGCTTAAAAAAGCAAGAGTTTTTTTAACAAAATTTGACTGTGTCCCTCTGACTAGAGCTTGGTATGTATAGGGCGTGAGCATGGCCTGTTTATAAATTGAACATTCTTAATACGCACATTACATGACGCACCTTTTTGTTAACTCTTGCATCTTTACCAAAAAAATTAGCAAAAGGGTTCATAAAAATCAATCAAGACAACCATAATAAGAACACACATCACATGAAAAGTTCACATTATAGTAGATACAAGTTACTGAGCCAAATTCTTTTGCCATTTAGGCAGCCTTTGCATGCCTAAATGGCTAAATAATTAAAATATTCATGTAAACCCGATTTACCCAAAATGGTACTATTGCGTGTGTGTAAAAAGCTATTGCACATGCAAGCCTATCAATAAGAAAATAACACCCAAGCAATAAATCGCTCCCCCAAAGTTACAATAATTTAGACTGGGCGAGAAATCTGAATAAATAAATAAGTTTATAAAAAAGCATATTTTATTACAAAATCTTTTTTATATATATATATATTTTTTTAATGCAAATATTGGGGGAGCAATTTATGGCTCAGCTAGTTTCTCATTTCTTAGAATTGGGCGAGTCTTTGCGTGAGCAAGAGCGATTGCTCTCCCCTTATTGATAGGCCTGACATGTTCAAAAAGTTATTGGGCATGTGTACAAAGTTATGGCGCATGTGCAGTTCACACAAACCCGAGTTGAAAAACTCTATTTAAACACAATGATATTTCATAGCGGTTTGAAATCTCATTTCAGATAAATCTTATGTTATGTCCATGTAAATGTCTACCTTGGAGTTTTTTGCACATATTAAATGTGCCCAAACGCAACATATCACAATATTAATCTAATCTTATGTGGCCGGGTTGCTAATTTAATTACCTAATGTTAACCATCTCTTTTGAACAACTTGCTGACCTTCCAAGTCAGATTATTTAAATTCAGTAACAGTCAGTTGGGGAACCCAGACTGAGAATATTTTCTATGTTCGCCTTACAAAGTACTGTTTATGCGCAGCCATATATGTTTGGTGTAAAAACTTTCCATGCTGCTAGAGTCGCAATAAAAAAAGAACAAAAGAATGAAAAAAAGAATAACAAATATTTTATTTAGAAAGCCCAAACACTAACCGGACTATATCAAGAAAGATTCTTTCAAATTTTTGACAGTTAATCAGGGGACAAGAACTGAGAATATTCTGAAGATCTGTCTTACAAAAAGAAGGACCACACAAACCAAACTGACAATTTACTCTAATTTATAGATTTTGTGGAATATATTTTTTAAGATCGAAATTGCACTGGATTTTGTATTTTAAGAAACTTGTCTATAAGAAACTAAGTACTGAGATCTTCGAAATGTAGAAAAACCTTCATTGTAGTTTATTTACTCAAAATTAAGAAACTGTTTTGGGAGCGTAAGATTATACAAATCGTTCTGAAAATAAAACCTTGGTTAGTTTTACCTCCCGACTGGTAGTGTTCACTATGCTTCAACTATTCCACAAATTAAACATTTTTCTTGCAATTAGTTGTTAGCTGCAAAAAAAATCACATAGATTTCAGGTGTAGTTTTGTCACGTATTTTTAGCACAGAGTAGTGATTGGCAGCCATTTTAAACAAACAGACGGCATACAGGTATTTTTAGCTATAATATATTTTGACTAATTCAAGTATTTTCTCAATAAATGAATATTTTCTCTGGGTCTTGCCACAAACAATTTAAGTGGCACATTGAAAATCAAATTATTTTACAGTTTGTATAAAATTGGACGTTTTGTTAAAAATGATATGAAAATTGTATAAAGTTCTTGAGAGTTTTTATAAAAATTCGTTAACTGATTTCTGTATAGGAATTATGTGCAATTTTTAAATTGCCATACAAAATTTGTATATGACGCCTACTACACATAGGGGATGTTAAAAACACACACATAATGCTTTTATTCTAAAATTCTCAAGATGTTTTGAATTTTCACTAAAATGAAAAAAGGAAATATATTTTTTAAAGTTTTCTGTTGTTCTCTTATCTTAAGGCATCACAAAACTGTAATAATGGTTTGATTCATTTAGATATATTTCTGGTAATTGTTCTCAAATATTTATTTCTGACAATCACTTTACCACTTGTATTACCTATTCAAAGTTTTAACCTTATGTTGGAGCAGTGCTTTTAAAAAGTGAATTTTAGTAAGAAAATTTTATGTTGTTCTAATCTTTATTATGCTCATCACATAACAATGTTCTAATTCTTGAAATAATTGAAATGTTTTCTTTTAAAACTACTAATTTAAAGAGTTTCCATAGAAACATGTGATAAAAATTAGTGTTTTATATGCTATTATTATTTTGTTAAGAAATAATCTTGAACTAGTTGTCTTATGTTTGAACTGATTAAATCACAAATGGTTGCCTATGGTTGTACAAGGATAGGATGGTAGTGCTACACAGCCCTTTTAAGTTTGAATGTTAAGTTCTACTTGAGAATTTTATTCAAAAGGAAATATTATTATGCCAAAGACAAAGGTAATGCTCTTCACTGTAAAATAATAATGTTTTAAAATGACTATCTAAATTTTTAATTGACACCATGTAGGACATGATGTAATATATTTATCTACACATGAATATTTATATTTTAGTAATTAAAAATTTAAACTTAAAGTGTGTGTGTGTGTTATAAATTATTTACAACACACATGTAGTCCATTCAGAGTTTTTTTGCACTTGCGTTTGTATTCTTAACAGCTATGCTAGCAAGGTCAGTGATCAGGTGTTGCTCTTTCTTATTTGCACTAATTTTTTGAGAAATGTAAGTCTTATTTTTTATTCACTGATTTTTATATTACTTAAAACATACTAAATTTAAATTACTTTAAATGTAATTTTCTTTATGCTGACTACAGTTAATCTGTCTTCCTGGTCACCTTTCTAAGACAGTCACCTCTCTAGTCAACCACTATTAATTTCACATGTGTTTTTTAGTACAAATGCTACTGTACTGTACTCAATGCAGCCAACGACCAATTTTTAAAGTAAAAAATGAATAATAATTACTTTTAGATGATGGCCAAGTTTTTAACACAAATGTCTGTGTAAAGGCATTAAGAATACTGTAAGTTCATTGAGTATCACAAATCACAAAACTACAGTATTATTTTAATGAAATTTTTCTGATTTATTTTATTTTGACACACAAAAAAGGCAAATTTCCCGTCCCAAAATTCCTGGAAACTAAGTTATTAAATGAATGTCTTCTTGTTTAGCACAGTCTTGCCTAAAATATACTACCACATTTTTAAAAAAAAATTGTTTTGTTGGATTTAATATCCCATTTTTAGTTCCACGGGCAATAAAAATAACAAAAAAATGAGGCAGCATATTTTAGCCCTCGGTTTCAGCAACACAATGCTGGAACTCTCTTCCTCTGAGCTTTATTGCTTTTGGCAAAGGAACTTAATATATCTATCAACTCCCTGCAAACTAAAGTCCGAGAGATTGAGTGTGAACTAACCACTTGAAGCGCAGTGTTTTTAGTATAACTTTCTTTGCTATAGTGAGTTTGTTGGGAGAAAAATATTTTCCCAATTTTAATGCATTTTGGTTAGGAATTTTATCATTCATTATAAAGTTAAGAATTTGCTTTATAGAATATATATTTTGCTAAGAAAGTATTCTTGAAACATCATACTTATTTTTCACAAACAATTTAAAACACTTGTGGTTCTACTGAAGTTTCATTTCCAATGTTGATACACACTTATCATATGGAAATCAGTTGATTTACTGGTAGGAGAGTTATTTTGATGTAGTGAAAAAGAAATACACTGCGCAAGACAGCTAATGATGCAAGATTTAATATTTGGCTATTATTCGAAGTGTCTTTGTAGGACGGTTACTTTTTTATTATCCTGTGATACACAGTTTTGACTGTATATTTGTGATTTTGGTAAATTTGAGGCAAAATTAAAAAATTACTGTAATTTCAGACAGTTCAATATAATTCATATCGGAAATTAAATATTTTTTATCAATGTTCCACAGAAAGATGGATGAATAAAATTGAGTGAAATTAGGCGAAGCACGAAAAACTCTAATTGTAACGTGCAAATAATGTCTGTTTTTTAAAAATTAAGATATACAAAACTTAGACCTTTCATTTTTTTACAAAAGTTATTGCCAAAAATTAATAGTTTACAACTTATTGCTTCACAAATTATCCACGAAAACAATGTATGAAACATCTACACCAGAAAACTTTTTAAATAAGCTGTTTTTAAGTTTTTTTGTAACGACCATTTAGCTTTGTTTCAAACTAAGTCGAGGCACGAGTCAACATGCAGTGTTGTAATAAGGAAGTAACAACACGCTTCACATGTCATTGGGGACTCTTTTGGAATGGTTGTCACTTTTTTCACATTGTTTACAAAGTACATTTACTGTTGTGTTAACTCCCTTAAACCCTACACCCTTGAAACACAGTGCACATTGCACTTTCGTTTACCCACTTCTCTTTCACTACTCTATTGCTGCCTACATATACTTTTACTTTAGTACTTAGGAAAATAATTAAACATTATGTTTTTATAAACGTTAAAGAAAAATTTAGTAAAAGTTTTATATGTAAACTCCTCCCTTTTAAGTTTCTTGAATACTTTTTTTTCTCTTATTAAAAACAAAACCTTTGAAGCGTTGTACTAAAAAGTTGTTTATTATTGATGTTTACCACATGAACCAGCCTAAATGCTTTGTTATGTTGAAATGGAGGGTAGGTTTTGTGGACACAGAGATAAATATTTAATGTGGGGTTGCATATTCTCATCTACTTTAAGCTGTTGCTTTTTTTTATTTTTTTTTATTACAGAATTTAATTTTCGTTTTGTTTTTCAAAAGTGAGAACTGACTCTTTTAAAGGAAACAAAGAAGCTAACATCTTTTGAAAAGGTGTTTGGATTTCAGGGATTTTATTTGTGCAGCGATGGATTCTTGAGTTTTTTACTATTGCATTCTATTTTGTTTTTGTGTGTAGTTTGACTCTGAACAGCTTGAGAATAATTAATGTTTTCTTCTCAAAGTAGGAGTAATATTTCTTTTGCTTTTTAATAATTGAACATTGTAATTATATGCTTCTCTAACGTTGTACACTTTGTGTTTGATATCTCAATATAATGTAAATTGAAATTTCCTTGTTGAGTTTGCTGAAACTTAAATGAAATAAAAAATAGTAGTTGTATTTGTATTTCTAACTGAACTACAATATCAAAATAAATGTTTTTTTTATATTTTTATTTTAGAACAAAATGTCAAGACTTCCTACTCCTGGTTTTTCCAGGCTGAAGGCACCTGGATTCACTCGCCCCTCAGCACCTTCACAAGGTAAAAAAACTTTTTACCCACATTAATAAAACTGTTTGTACAATCTGATACTGCATCGTGTTCCATGTTAAGTCTTGAATAAACAAAGTTCAAATTTCTTCTGTGTCAATTGTGATGTGTACAAACTGACTGTTCAACATTTCATTTGTAAAGTTTTTTTTTAATTATGTTGTTTTTAGTAACTTCAACAGAGACACAAGATTATACTTTTAAAAGGTAAGTTTTTTGTAATTTGTTATTTATTTTGGGTAAAAAAAACTGTTACTTCCATGATGATCACTACCTTGCCATTGATATTATAACAGTATATAAAATTATGATAATCTTAATTTTCATACTTCATTTTTATTTGTGTTTTTGTTTTGTATGTTTTAAGCCTAAATTCTTCATGCACTTGTGTGTAACTTCAGTAAATAAAACAGCGTTTAAAATCTTGTTTTGATAATAATTTAATCTTCATATTCTATAAACTAACACAATCACGTTTTAATTTTATATATGAACGTAGTTTTCAGTTTTGCTAGATCAGCATATTTACTCTACATGCTTAATGTTTGACTACAACAAGTAATGCATCAAATATTACACAGTTCACCCATGCTGTTCAAAAATAATATAAATATTTTTATGTTTGTGTATAGACCACAAGATGTTACAGTGCCTGTCTCGCAATCAAGTATGGGTTTAGCGCATAGTAAGCCTCACAACGATGCAGTAAGACCCAGGATGCTGATGAAAACATATGGACACCCACCGACAAGTGTAAATTCTTTTCAGCATGGACCGTCTCCTTATAATAGAAGTAGAGCTAATGTTAGTCAAATACCTTATGTTGGAAAGAAAAGAGTCACAGGAGTACTGAAAGCACCAGAAAGTAAGTTATCGAGACATCCACCTCATCAACCAGTTTTACAAAACCAAACTCGTATGTCGGTGCAAAATAATGTTACTTATGGGACTGAACAGAAACCAATCAGACGACAACTAATTCCTGAAGGGAAATCACAGCCCAAACTTATACAGCCCAAAACTCAAGCAAGCAAAGATAGGCCTAAGTCATGTTTAGTGCAGCCTAGAGGATTCGCTGTGAAACCTTCAAATGATTCCGGAAATTTATCGGGTGGTAGAGGTTTATCTCGATCACTACAGACGTTACCTCAAGGCTTAGTAAAACCTAGGGGTGCTAAGAAAGAGACTTGGTCGAACAGAAGTGCGTCACAAGAGAATTTAATAAGTGAGCCCAGAAAAAGACCAACGTCGGGAATGGCTCAATCAAGAGGTAGCACGGAAACTTTAAATAGTCGTATTGCTGCGTCAACTGGCTCGCTTAATAAATTCGGTGCACCAAGTGGTCTATCAAAAAAAATTGGTGCAGCGAATAGTACAGTAAACAAATTTGCTGGAAAAACGGTAAGACCGAGAGTGTCAACATTGAATAATTCACACAACAGTACTGTCAATATATCAACGCCATGCCATACAACACAACCACCTGGTAAAGAACATTTAAAACATTTAAAAATTAGTCCTATCGGTAATAGCGAGGACCCCAACTCGACTTTTGATCTATCACAAACCATTCAAACAAATAATGCAGCGAATGAGACGAGAATAGTGGAAGACAAAAACCATAACGAGACATCAGTATTCGATTCATCTAACATGCGATTTACAGCTCCTGTCAGTGACTTGAATGCAACGTACAACAGAGCCTCAATTTTGAATAAAACAGAAATTATCTCAACCGATTCAAACGAGAGTCAGTTTGAGAATGTTGAAAGTGATAGTAGCGTAGTGAATGCATCTGATGTTGGTACAGAAGAGAACTATGGTGTCGAATCGTTAGATCAAACACGTGTTATACACTCACAATATTTCGATGAGACTAGGACAATTCATCATGTGGATGATAATAACGAGTTTAACGAATCAAAAGACTTTATTGGGAACGAGACCATGCCTAAAAATCTTGGGGATGACACCCCTTATAAAACCAACTTAAACGAATCTGCTTTAGAAATGTCAGAAAATTCTCCTTTTACTGAAGACATACTTAAAGTAATTGCAGCTATATCAAGTAATTTAAACACTCGTCCAACCAACGTGGTTACTGTAACTACTAGTCCTTTAAAACAGTCAACGAACGTTACTACTTTGAGCAATTCAGTGACAAAAAAATTAGAACTTACTAATGAAGTGTCTCTGTCTGATGAACTGAGTTTTGCTGAGACACATTTTGGTACGCCAAAACAACTACAGTTGGAAGATTTTCATGAGGAGGTTTCGCACGAAAAAGAATTTTCTGAGACGCATGAAATATTGCAGCACAGAGAGGAAATCGATCATTTTAAAGTTAGAACTTTAAGTGAAGATGTGATAGAAGAAGACTGTGAAAAGACACATTTGAAAACACAATCTATGCTTTCTTCTCCAACCACCCCAAATCATAATGAATTGGGTCAAGAATTTAATTTTAGCCACCCTGCTAGGTGTAACACCGTATCACTTGGTGTTCTCTCCCGTGGTGGCTTTAAAGATGGAAAGTTCTCCAATCTAATAAGACGTAATACGTTCGCATCGCAGGATTTAACTTCAAAATTTCGAGTCCCTAAGGAGATGAACTTAACGGAAACACTTGAAGGGAACATAGTTATGGATAATACGTCGTTTTTGCATTTTTCAAACGATGTTAGATCTATGAAGACACAGCTGTTGAAGTTAAAAAGAACTCTGCTAGAGGTACGTCTCACCAATTTGTTGTTTAACCTGTTTCTGAAGGGTTGCTACACCTCAAAGCTCCTCAATGCTCCATTTTAAAGTGTCCTCAAAACTCGTATCCTCACTAAAATAGATTTTTTTAGCAATTTTCTTCCCAAATCTACACAATTTAAGTTAAGTATTGTAGTCCAGCCTGTTTTTTAATTCCTTTAGAAAAATATGAAAATGACCTCAGTTCTCATATTTTTGTTTTATTATGATAACATCGCCATCTTCTTAAGAAAGATTGAAAATCCTCATCAATTGTCCTCAAATTCCCTCAAATTTGACTCTAGTGGCAACCTTGTTAATGTTAGTTAGCTGCATTTTTGCACAAGGAAATTTCTTATCAAAATCATGCATATTTAGACCGACCATTTCACTGAAAAATGTTAGTGGAAATCACAAGAGAAGTAATTTTTAAGTTATATCACATTGATCCGCCGAATAAAATTGTACAGTCTTGTCCAAGGTTAAAATAATCACTGCGTTTGGAAATGCGATGCAAACACTTACCAACTGACCAAATTTGATATCAGCAAAAAAAAATTTGAAATGTAAAACCCTAATTGTGCAGGATAAAAACAGCTAGAGAATTTTTTAAATCTTTATCCAGGCTGACTGTCCATCTCCGTTAATGAAGATGCCATTAAAACGATCGAACTCCTGCGTTGTTCGAAACACGATGGATGCCCCACCCTTGTCTCCTCGCACCTGCATGGTAAGCATTTAACAATAAAAAACATTGCACTGAGTGAGATATGCCACACTTGTCACATGTCAGTATAATATAAGTGAACTCACTATTTTTTAGTCAAGTCCTATGGCAGTGGTGGATCCGCTAGTCCAGTCAGAAGCAAACGCCACGATGAAAGAAAAACATGTCACTGCTGAGAAAGAAGATCAGTTAGCTGCTATAACTAATGTAAGTGTTAATTCACGGAACAGAACAAAGTATCATGTGATATATGTTATTCGACATTTTCCGAACATTTAGCAAACACGTACTCCACAAATACTCGGAGATTTTACCCTATGCTATGTACTTCGTACCATGCGTTGCTGGTTAACGCCCTAATGCATTTATAACGCCCTCAAAATGAACTTCATGTTAACTAAGGAGGATAGATAGTTTATTTATACTCCTAGATGTTATACACTACTCAGTTAATACTTTAATTGGATTAAGACTTATTTTCTAAAAATATTGTCTAAAAATATGCATTTTGGGAAGATTTTTTTTTGCGAATCAGTCGTGGAGTTCTTTCGAGAACATTTTTTTTCCGCGAATGTACCATTTTAGGGTTTTCGCGAACAATTATTTCATGAATCTAGTACTTTCTCGGAAGTTTAATTTATTTCTGGACTTATTTATTCAGATAAGGCAGCCATTAATTAAACTTTCTCATATTTTATCAACTACAAAAAGAACGGAGAAAAACAAGAGAGAAAGAAATAAAAAAATCCTTTGATTTATTTTCGCGAATTGATTTTTTCGGGAATTTTCGATCAGACAAATTTTCGCGAATATGGACATAATGCGCGATATTCGCGGAAATTACTCTGCGCGAAAATTAATCAACTTATGTACGTCATATGATGTTTGAAATATGTCCTTTAGAAATTTCAAGACGCTCTTAGACGAATAGAAGAAATGGAAAAAGAAATTGATTGTCATAAATACACAATAAAATTATTGCAAACACAACTCGTAAGTGTTCTGTTTTCTTGTTTTCTTGTGTTTAGAAATAAATTTGCTAATTACAACTCCCTCCTCCCTCTTTTCTCAGGAAAAGAACGAACAAAATGAGATGGACATACTAGAAGAAAATATCATTCTACGTGAAGAAGTGGGACATTTAACAGAACGTTTGCAAAAACTTAATGAAAATGCAGTGGTAAGTAATTATAGTCTCTTTTAAGGAGTGTGTAGTGAAGTGAAGTATTGGGAGTTGCATTTTTATGAGGGTGGATAAGATCAAAACAATGGGTATATTCCGTAGGAATAAAAAATAAAGAAAAATGAATTTAAATATCTTTTCTAAGAATTGTGTTTTGTCCAAATAGGGTGGGTCTTCCTCTACACTGCTCATTTGGCCCTTTGTTCCGCTATCTGAACTGACCTCCAACAAATCTCTCCAAATTTCAAAACCTGAGACGTGGCTTAATGACATATTGATTTTCTTCTACAGGGTGAAGATGGAGAAAAATTGCTGTCGTCTGGAAGGTAAAACTTATTTTCATCTTGTCTAATCATCACGTTTTGTTTTTGATATATAACTAATATTTTCTTAGTTATAAAGAAGAATTCGATCTCGCCGAAATGAGTTCTTCCTCTCGTAAAGTTGTCTTGCAGCGGCTTTACTCAAATGACTCGAATACGGGTGAGTTTAAACAGAGATATGATTGACCACGTTTAAAATCCTACTGATCAAATAAAAAAATGTTTTATTTTATTTTTAGATTGATTGTCGTGGGATTCGTCGCTTACTAGATTAGAATAATTAAATTATTTCTACATTTTTCCGTTTGACACTGTCTTAAGCGTACTAATTTTTACGCTCTGCGAGTTTCGCAAATTATGCCTATATTCCTCACAATACACCTTCCCCAAAATGTCATGTTTTTGGAACGTTAGAGCTGTTGATGTTTTTGTTAAGTTTAATGTAAATTTACATCTCAAGTCGATCTCACTTCACCTCGAATTTAAATGCTGTAATATCATTTTGAAAAGTTGAGAATATATTGACGACCACCTTTCATAAAACGTTTAAGACGTAGCTGCGGTTTAAAGAAACTTGTTTGGGATCAGTGTGCAAATACCTATATATAATTTGCGAATATGAGTACGCGCAAATTTGTAGAATATCTGTGGTGTGTAAAAGTAAATACATGCATAGTGGGCTGTCATACTCAAAAACGCGTAACGACGAGGATATTTTTCTTTTAAAAAAACATCGACAAAAATGCCAGCAAAAATTGCTCACAAATTAACCATTTGCGAATATTTATACTCGTGAAATTAGTTATTCTTGAAAATAAATATTCTGGTTCTACTCGCTAAAAAATACGCGATAATTAGTACGTTTAAGATATCTTCACTTTTTTTTACTCTTCTTGCGAACCTTGTGGGTTTTTTTTTTGCTGCCTAATGGTGTGTAATGTGCGCTTTCTGGAACGTCTTTGTTATTGTGATGACAATTTAGAACTTAAAAGAATATTTATATATTTGTCTATTTAAAACAAAAAATTCGCAATTGGGGCATGAGTTTATATGCACCAGTAAAATAAAATTTTGTGTAAAACTAAGTTGATATAATTTGTAAAAAAATGAATTTTATACTAGATTTTTAAAATTCCAGTTGCAATGCTAACTGGGTTAGGTGTATTTCTAGTATTTCTTATACTTTTGTTGCCATTTTTTATAAATTATTTTACTCTTTCAATTTTCTGGAAAAAGAGGTTTGTTTTGTTTGGTCTGTCAAATTTTAGGTGTTGGGAGAATAAAGGACGAGGAATTTCTTAAAATTAATATTTCAATTTAAATATTGTCCTTTCTGCCCGCTTGAGTCTGTTTACACCTCAACTCTGCGGTTGGTATGGCGAAGTAAAAATTCTCCGTCCAAAATACCTAACGTTAACGTCAAAGAGGTACATTTTCGAATTTCATTTACCTTATTCCATGAAATTAACGAGTCATGAATTTAACGCGGTTTTTTAAAATTCGCGTTAATTTATTGACCGTTAATTAAATGCAGTGTTAATTTAAAGACTTTTAATTTCATGACTCGTTAATTAAAATACTGTTAATTTGGTGACTTTTTTATAATATATAAAAGCCTAAAAAATATAAAAATACAACTTTTTTTACAAATTTTCTACTACTTTCTCCTCATCGAACGATAGCTCAACAACGGTGTTCTCTTTTTCAGCGATCTTTTTTAAAATAGCTTCTGTATAATCTTCATACTCTGATCCAAGTGCAAAAATTAACTGAAAGCAGTTTTTCTTCCAGAATTTTTAAATTTTTAACATTGTCTTTCCAATAAACAAAAACTTTTTTTTCGATTTCCAAACCGCCTTGTAATAGAGGAGACCGCTTTACTACCGTGGATTCGACTGTTGCCGTAATTTTTGCTTCGTGTGATATCACATATTCTCAAATCCGCGTTAATTAAATTCATTTTTGAAAACAACCTTGCTCAACCGCGTTAATTAAATGCCTTTTTGATTTCCGCCAGCGAAGGCGGAATCTTTAAAATCGCCTGAGGAGAGAGATAGGGAGATAGATAGAGACAGCGCAGCTAGGCTGGACGCCCGAAACTTATCCAGGCTAAAGATTTTTTTCTGAGAACGAGGCTAAAATGAGTTTTAAGCCAATAAGAATCCTAACAGTGCAACAAATTGTTTTATTATCCAATGAACAATACTTTATTTTAAAGTTTATATGCTATCAAAAGTTAAAGCTCGTGCAGTGTAGCATAATGAAGATCGTCTTATAATGAGCCATCTTTGATGTTATTAACGTTTCCCTTTAATAATTACGTCATTTCCTTCTGTACAATTTTGCAAGCACGTAGACTAAAGCTATATTCCATTCTCGTCCCCAGAGCTCTTTGAGATTAAAACCTCGAAAGTACTTTCGAGTTTATCTCAAAGAGCTCTGGGGTCGAGAATGGCTATATTCAGCAGAACTAATTAATTATTCATGATTTTAATTTAAAGAGGAATTGTTGAGGCTGAATATTTTTGGTGAAAGATAACGTATTAATAAAATCGCGACAAGTGTGTTATAAAAGAAAAAATAAGAATATGTAGTCTGAAAATAACCTTTCGTAACTGATTATGTAAAAAAAAATTTGCTGCCACCTTTAAAGATATTTTCCAAGTTGTTTTTCAGAGAAAAAGAGAAAATAGATAAATTTTCAGCCTTGCCGTTGTTCTTATTTTGTTTTTATTGTTCATCAATTTCCAGGTTTAAAATTGTTCTTATAGAGAAATGAAGTTTATGTAAGTTAAGTTAGCTATGATTTCCAGTTACAATAACAATCAAAAATTGAATTTTAAAATTTTAGAATATTCAATGATTTTGTTCCCCCATATTACTCAGTCCTCTTCAAAGTTCAGTACTTTTTCAGATTATTGCTAATGGCGGAAATCTTTAAGCCGCAGGGCTTCTTGTTCAAATTAATTTCATTGAACGCGTTAATTTCATGACCGTAAATTTAATTCGCGTTAATTTCTTGACTCGTTAATTTCATGGAATAAGGTAGGTTACTCTGTGAATCGTAGACTAAACTCTACGAATACCGGACACCTTGTACTAGTAACAGAAAAGTATGGAAACTTCTTCGCCAATTATGCTAGTACGACATGCTGGGTTTTTTTTATTGTTTGATCCGCGGATGCGCTACTTATGTAAATCCCTTTTAAAAAACTGCGCTATGGATTTTTTAAGGTTACTTTATACTGGGTTAATTCTTACGTCATTAATTTTTACGGGTTTTTCCGAATTTACCTTAAGCGTTATTCATGCTGGTCTATTTTGGGGGCTCATCAATGCTGAGGGGAAGTAATCCCCCCCCCCCAACCTATTTTTCCGAAAACAGTTTTCCTAAAAGTTAAAGCTACATAAAAGTTAGGAAAAGTAACAAAATATCAAGCTATAAACCCATAAAAAGTTATGGAAAAAAGTTATTATTTAAATTTTACTTTCCGCCCGCGAAAAAACAAGTTGATTTCAGGTATGAAAAAATTTAAGAAGTTGTCTAGAAATCTTACAAAGAAACTTGGGTGTTTTTGCAAATCATTTTTTGTTTCAATTAAAATTTGCAGAACTTATTTTTGTCATTTGCGAAAAAAATGTAATTTTGCGGAATTAATTTAGAAAATAGAGGTCAAAGGTAGATGACATCAATTTGGACTAGATGATGTCATCCCTCCACCCCAATTGTCCTTCAATGTTCTAACAATACATATGTGCCAAAGATGCTTCATCAATCTTTGAGGGGGTTACCATCCCCACCCTTTGGTTTTTAGGGGCCCCAAAGAGCGCCCGGGTTAAGACTTTGCTGTGACAGGCACGACTAGTTTAATAATAAAAGTAAAAATCTGACACCAAATTATTAGGTATTTTCTTTGCGGAAATATACTTTGGCGGCTGAGCTACTTAGACGTGTTTTGCGGAAGATTTTTTCAAAAATGAGGTTAAATTACCGCGAAAGTTTTTTTTCCACAGAATTTTATTGGCAAGCAGAGGAGAAGAACGTTGACTTAACGTATTCATATAGCACTTTTTCCTTTATGCTTTTGTTGAATCCAAGAAAAATCTGGTTTCAGTCCGAGTTGTTCTTATTTTCCTCAAATGCTTCACCTAAAATTGTTCTCCCTCCTTTCATTATATTATTTCGAGCTTTTTTTTAAAAAATTACTTTTGGGACCAAAAATCTTAAATAGCTACGAAATTATTTGCCTTGCAACTCCTCACATTTGTTGTTTTTTAGGAAGAGAAAGAAAGTCATCAAATAATTTTTCTGATTTATCCTTCCTTTATCTTTTTATGTCACATTCCAGCCATCCTTATTGTTTTTATAGAAAATAGAGTAGCTAATAAATTCCAAATAAAGTTACGAGATTTATCAAGTTTTAAAGTTACATTTCCTGAGTAAAAGGCCTTGTAGGTGCTAAAAGTGTCAAAGTTCCGCCTTGTTTTAAAAAAGAGGCAAATCATGTAGTGTTAGAAAGATATGAAATCCTTAACCTTAATAATACCACAACGAAAATTACACCAAATTTGATTTAAAAATTTACTAAAAAATACCATTCACTAAAAAATACCCCAAAACATGTTTTGAAAAACAAGAAATTCGGGAAGATTTTTTTAAATATGGAATGAATCTTAATCTTCTATTAGTTTTCCTGGAGTGTGAACTTCCTAAACAAATTTCCGTTTTTTCTGCGGTTTCGCTATCAAAAAACCTAACCTCGGCTTGGAAGCACTGTAGCTTAAAACAGACAAGTGAAGGATAATTCACTTGAAACCTTGAATTAAAGACACTGATTTTGTGTCCGGCAAACAAGTATTAAGCGATGACTGATAAAGATCAAACTACAAATGGACGAATATTATTTTCAAAATAAAACTTTAAAGTCAGCACCACATATAAACAATTCTATCACAAAATTGCCGGACTATTCATATAGCTGTTTTTACAAATCTTCATTTTCGTATTTCGGTTCATGTCTGAACAACAATAGAATAGCTGTGGAGCATTCGATAGGATTCGGCATTTTAATTGGTTAACGCAATGAGCGCCTGTTCTACGTCACCACTAGCTTCTCTTAATTTTCTTTCCGCTATACTTTGTGAAACTTCCATTTCTTTTACTATCAGTTCAATATCTTCTTTTTTTACTTTCACTTGGGACAGTTCTTTTTCTCTGGCAGCTTTCTTTTTCCCTTCCTCACTCCGCCTTCCTTCAATAAGTGATATCGCATTTCCTATATCTTGGTTATTTATTTCCTTATCTTCTTCATAATCGGTTATTTTTTCCAGGTCAGCACAAGCAGCTTTGTCATGTTTTTTCTCTTTAGTTTGCGGTTCTTCAGTCGCGTTTTCAATTTCGCCATTCACCAATTCACCCTCAGTCGTGGTAGCCATATTTGTATACTATTTCACTGGATGTTGTATTTTCTATTACCTGCAATATAAAAAAACATACACGGGTTAAATTCAGGAGCCATTTTAAATTTGACATAGCAAATACGAAATTTCTTACTACCAATCTGCACTTATCAATTTTTTTTCCATTAAAATCCAATAAATTTTAAGTATAAAGAGATAACAAAAAGTAATTGATTTACTTAGAACAAGAAAGACGCAGTAGAATTAGTTATATACTTAATTTTCTCTAGTTACTTTAACATACACAATAAACAAATACTGAAAAAAAACACGCTACACAAATAACCTCACATATGAATAAAAATAACTTCGAGTTTACAGAATTCGATGTACGTTAAGGTGAAAAACTTGTCTGAGTGACTACAAAAAATAAACTTGCATATTTAGAATGTTTACAATTTAACGTATTTTTCTCGTCTTTCAAATTTTTAAATTTTTGTGTCGGCCGTGGTCACACGTGCTCGAATACTTCTTCTAGGTGTATGTTTTAATTGTTCCGCGACAGCTAAACTCGCTCGTTTACTTGATGACCGTTTTGACTGTCTTCGAACGTGGTCTTCTTCAACTGGGACAAATGATAGAACACTTTCCGTCGCTTCCTTTGCACGAGATTCAGACCTAAAAGAACAGATATAACAAACTTTGAAAGATAAGAAAAAATCCAATTCATTGTGCTTTGTTAATCAACGGCCCGTATCATATTGCTTCAAATAAACGCCTCTTCCATTAGACGCCCCATTTTTGATAGGGCGTCTAATAAAAGGTGATGACAATATTGATGATGCTTTGGATATGATGGGAAAAAAAATCGCATCGCGTTCTCACTTTATGATTAAACTTGAAAAAATTGAAATGTTCATTACCTTCTCTTGTTTTTTAAATTCATCTTTGACACCTCCGCAGTTCCATTCAATATATTTTCCACATTTTTATCAGCAGATCTCGTCCTTATAGTTGAACTCAACTCCTTTACTCTATTCGCACCACTTTCATACGATATCCTCGAACTTCTGCGTCCAGCTTCCTTTGATTTTTTTGGCGATTTGTTGGGAGAAGTTTTTAATTTTGTTGCAGAAGCCACAAGTACAGGAGAAGCGTTTGCATTCCCTTTCTTTGCAGACTCACTTCCAGCTTTCGCTCTAACACTCCGCCTATTTCCAACAACTGAGTCATCGCTGACAAATACAATAGATACGTCTTTTTCACTCACTTTCGTCAAGTTTTCTTTCAAAGTACTTGCCTCTACATGGACTCGCTTACCTTCAAGTGGAGAAACCATCACATTCACATCTGACACATTGTGCGAAACAAGTGCTGGTTTGACTGTTCTCGATCGCGTGTTTCGTGCAGGCGACAATTCGCTCTCAACCTCTCGATGTTTACTTGTAGATTTAGTCGCGCTATTTGAATTTTCGTTCTTTTTATTTGAACGAGTATTTCGAGCAGGAGAAGCTAATAAACTGGCATTTTTTTTCTTCGTCGAATTTTCATTTACATTTTGCGATCTGGTAGTTCGCCTTACTTCAACAACAGAATCATCACTGATAAACACAACACTATTCGCTGCATCACTATTTACACTCTTCTTCTTACTTCTTGTCCTTCTCTTGTTTTTAACATCCAGTGTAGAGTTCATAGTGCTATTGAACGTAGTATGGAGAGTTAAATCAGCATCTAGCATGGAGGTATCATTTAATGTCGTATAAAGCGTTGAATCGATATCTTGAGCGGAGATGTCATTTAAGGTGGTATGAAGGGTTGTATCAATATCTTCGTCATGCTGTCCTTGTGATGCTAGCTTCTTCGCCGAACTACGGGTAACGACCTTGCGTTCAGGAAGAGCGCGGCGACGACCTCGTCTACTAATACTTCTATTTAAAGGTACTTCGCTGCCAGATAATACTACGGTGTCATCACTTTCAGTCAAGTTCATCGTCTCTTCCAAGTGAGTTTGTCCTTCTCGCACCGGTGTCAAACATTGATCATTTTTTTCGACATGATTTTCATTCATGGATTCCATAAAAGTTCCCCCTTCTGCATAGGTTTCGTCTGCATCAACAACAGTGCTATTCTCAGGCTCTTCAACGATCACTAAAGATGGGTCACTTTGTGATGGAACATAAACGATGGACACGTCCCGACGGTCGGTCGTCATGGTATTTTGATCGTCAAGAAATGAACTAGTCATCGGAATACTAGTGTTATCTTCAACGTCACTAGAATCTTTGTTATTCCCACTTAATGCAGAATGCTGATTCGTTAAAACTTCATTAGTATCATCCACGCTGTAGCTAGGTTGGTTACTGAAGTCTTCTTCAGGCCTGTCAACTTTTGCAAGATCATCGTTATACCAGCCAAAATTCTCGTTATCTGATTCCTTTTCTTCGTACTCATTTTCCTCCTCGAGAACTGCTAGTATATCGTCATCATACCCTTCTTCATATGTTACTTCTTGTTCGTGTTTTAGTATATTCACTTCATCCGTATCATTATGTTCTGTATCGACACACTCTGTATAAAAATGCTCTGTATCGACATGTTCTGTATCGACATCCTCTGTATCGACATCCTCTGTATCGACATGTTCTGTATCGACATGCATGTGAGAAGACGCATCAAAATTACTATCTTCGTCTTCCGAACTGGAATCAATAATTTGAACAGTTTCGCTTGCTCCATTTAAATCTTTACTTACTTCTTCATCATCCACCCTCTTCAGAGAGCGCGATTCCTTTATGTCTACATCCTCCTGGCTAGTGTAACTTAAATGTACGTCACTATCTTCTTGGTATTGCGTCACACTTTCGTGTTTGTGTGCCACTTCAATACTGCTAGTTATTATCTCATTTTCTTCCGAAGTAGTGACCTCACTAACAATATCTCGTTCTGTTGTTTCAACGCTATCGAATCTCAGAAGTCCGCTGGCTTCAACAGACTCATCAGGTATTTCCAATTCGACTTTTTCAGGTCTAGTAGATAATTCATCTTGGTCGGATGTCATCTTATCTACGGCTTGGCTGCTCGAACCAGTCGATTCTTCATCCAATATGTTTAAAATGTCATCAACAGTCGACGTATTTGCACAACTAGTATCCACTTCATTGTCGAGGAAATCCTCCAGCAGACTAGCTTCTTTTTCGGCACTTAAATTATTTTCTGACGATTTTAGTTCGCTTGGCTCTGGATCTAAGAAGGAAAAATTAAGAATTGGCGGCCTCGCAGTTGTAAAACAAAAACAAAAAAAAAGAATCATGAAAAGCAAAAATTTAGGAGTATGGAAGTTAAAAAAATCATCATACCAACACCGTCATCAACCAAACTGTCGTCCGACACAAACGATAAATCCAAATGTTGTTTTTCAAATGGAAGTTTGGAAACTACTTGTCCAGGATCTGTGTATTTCGGTGATACTTCAACGCTTATTGGTGACGTTGGAGATACAACTCCCACAAATCGAATTTTTCTCCCAGGTGTGAAACTACCAACATTGATCGAAGGTTTATATGACGGGCTTCGTGCAGGACGAACAGCATTTCTCGAACCAGCACTTCTCGAACCAGCAAGCCTCGATGCAATTCGTGACTGTAACAGAAAAACATGTATTTGCAGCAACAGCTTGACAAGAGAACGAGACAACAGAAAGTAGACTGTCTTACTTTTAAAATGGACTGTGGCGTTTTTGTATGATCTTTGGACACGCTGGTAAGCTGGGAAACTCGTCGTACGGGAGGTGTTTTCAACAACAGATAAGCATCTGTACCAGAAAACATATTTTTTCTAAACGAACATTCAAGAAATATTTATAACAAAAATGCTGAAAAGACTGTTTAGCCACAATGTTAAACTAACCTTTGCTTTCCAGATATTGAAGATATGATTTTATTGACAGCACGTGGTGGAGTCATCTCCTTTTGTTTTTTAGTAGGCGAGACAATTTCTCCATCAAATAAAGGAGATTTGCGTCTACGTTGATTTGTAAACGTTCCTGCAAAGAAACTTTTCGAAGACGTGAGCATATTTTCCACCTCATACACCTCTTGTCGTACGCCGTCGGTCGAGCTTCTTGAACGTGTCGATGTATCCAGGCTTCGAAACTTTCGAATATAACTAGATAATGGCGACCTTCCATCTGAAAGTTGTAAATTGGTAGATAAACATGAAGAAAAAATAAAATAAACACAACAAGTAGCCAATGTTGATTTTTACCTTTTTCTTTCGAAACTATACTCGATGTACCAGACGATGGGGATTGTCGTATGGTCGGCATAGCTTGTAAAAAGCCGTCGACAAGCATTGATTTGGCTAACGAATGTTCCTGTGAAAACTGATCCATATTAAACTAAAATGTCAAAAATAAAAATAGTAATACTTCCCAAATCCCCAATTTAAAAATAAATGTAGACACTAAAAATGCAGGATTACAACCAATTTTTACCACAGTAGCATTTTTTAATGATTTTGTCAGCTGAAATGCTTCGTTATATAAACCTCGTTCCAAATAATACACAAGTAAGAAATTTTCGTTCTCTTTTGACGATTCTAAAAACCTTCGCAACATCTCCTAAAAAAGATAAATTGAGTTTATGAAATAATCAGGAAATGCACAGTGATACCGGTATATAGAAAACACGTTTTTTTTAACTATATACAGGTGTGTACAATTTTCATCTTATTCTTATGAAAGCACCATGGGTAAATAGGAGAATTGTGAACAGCTGATACCAGAGGTGTAATCACCCAGCAGAGGTATAATTACCCAGCAGAGGTGTATTCACCCAGCAGAGGTGTAATGTACTCATGCAGTGTTTGTCAAGAATTAAAGCAAAGTTCAATTTCCATACAGTGCATCAAACACTGGAAATTGATTTGTTAATTCTAGTTATTGTTTCAACCATTTCTCAACATTACAGTATTCTAACGAACTACGGTGCAAGTACACTCACCTCTTCCTCCACAGTAAGTGCTAAAGAAAGCAGTTTTCCTAATAATTTGTGTTCTTTACACTTCTCCACAAAATAGTTAAACAAGTCTGTCTTTTTGGCGTACATGGGAAAGCTTTTTAGTAGCTTATATGCATTAGGTAGCATTGACATTTCGAGAAGAACTGTTATTAAAAATTTCGTCTCTTCATAAGTGCAGTGATCACTAGGTTCTTTCGACGCGCAAAATAACGTTAAGAAGCTCAATTCTCCACGATGATAAAGTATTCTTATCACTTGATGGTAATATAAGGACGAAATTTTTGTTGTGACAAGTGATAGGTGTTCAGCGGCGTCCTAAAAATAAACAAAATCGGTGAGCGAATCATTTCATCAGAGTATTGGACATTTGCCTGTGCGAAAATTTCTGGAAAGGTCAAATCGAGAAAATAAATCTTCACTAAGTTAATCAAAAAGATTTACTCGCAAAATTAAAATTCACGAATATTTTTTGAAGAAGATTTTAGTACACTTTTTTCTTTAATCGTTTTTTCGAGTATATTCATTTTTTGTAGCTGAAAATAAATGTTCAGCCTCTGTAATATGGGCAAGTTCAGTTATATGCTACTTATCTTAATAAATAGTCCGGAAAAATTAAAACTGCGAAAAAGTACAAGTAGATCCGCAAAAGCTTTAAAGTGGTTTATTTGCGGAAAAAAACTTTCGCGAAATATCTAAACATGGCTGATTCGCGAAATACATTTTTTTCGCGAAAATTTATCAACGTGAGGCATATAAAAACCTACTTTGTACAGGTTGTGATCAAGAAGCCAAACACATTCAATAAGGAGAGCTTTTTCGCGGTTTAATTTCAAACATTCTTTTACTTTCTCTCTCATTTTTACTTGTAGTAGTTCTTCACAACATTCGCAGATATCAAGCACCCAGTAATAGAAAACAGAGATCGGAATCTCTTTTTCTGACAAGTTCTCAACAAATAAACGACACATCACCTGCAAGAAAAACAAATTTACACATACAATCAAATTTGGTGAATAAGGCTTATACACGTAGAGAGTTTCATAAAATAAATATAACATCCGTCTTACAATAGGAGCAAATCATATTGATGATAGATGATATTCTTTACTGATTAATATGGGAAAGGTTAAGACTTATTAGTTCGACCTTGTTACATGAATATAAACAGTAAACACAGAAAATAAGCGCAACCACAAACCTCGACCGTGTGAGGTGGGTAAACATCTTGGCTATCCATTCCATCAGTATACTCTTGCGAAGAACACATTTCTTTCCACAGAGAATCGATAAACAAACATGGCTCACTAAAACAAAACCAGACAAATCGTAATGCAATACCTAAGGATGTCCCCAAGAATGGTTGCTTCATAAGTCCACAAAATATCAAAGGTTCAAAACATTTTAGATTCGGACTATTATGAGAATGTAAAGAAAAACAAACTAACCTCTCATTACTCTCCGCATATAACTGTCTTTCACCTTCATAGTAATCAGATAGCATTTTGAATGGATAAGTAATTTTGTCAGTCATATTGTTATTGTTCAAATGATCTGGTTGTTCAGGGAGAAGACCACATTGAAGTAAGACAAGAAGAACGTTGCTATACTAAAAATTAAAGAAGGATCAGAGAAAAAACTTCTTATCATCCTGCTATTCCTAACACTGTTAGATTTTTCAGCTATTTCTGGCTGAAAATTAATTTATTGGAACCTTGGATTACCTAAAAATGTAAATTTGATACAAACATAATAATATAGAACAAAAAGTAAAATGTAATGCTGGTTCTTTAACAACAGATGAAATCCTTGCCAATATTTAAAAAATGATTGAGCATTTAAGCCTAAGGATTCCTGCCATTTTTCTGACATTTTTGACAATAAATCGAAAATCCCTGACATTACTGACAAAGCGGACCCTCTAAGTATGAACTAGTACAGTTTTTAGAAAATCAACGTAAAACGGCTGTTCAGAAAGCTAGCCTCACCATTGATAAATAAGACGCTACTCGCAAACGTGTGTTGATTTCATTCACTCCATCTTCAACCGTGATAGCTTTAGCATGCTGAAGTTCTTTGAAAATGTCAACCAAGTTCTGCAGTTCTAACAATATTTTGTTCAGCTGGCTTTCATGACCCTTTTCTAGTTGTTCGCTTAGGCTGCAAAACATCGGGATGTCTAAAAAATAGGTGTATAACACAGTAGACTGAGAATACAATTATACTTTCAAGAATAAAAATTATAATTACTACAGGTAAAGACAACAGATGAATGACTAATCGTTAGACAGTGGAAAAATCCACATGTTTACCCAGGGTACATACAGGGTACATACAGGGTACATATTCTGGTCCTCAGATTATTGTCCATCATACATATCTCAGGCATCTCTATTTTGTGCATCCTTAAAGTAGTAACTCGGCTACCATTTTGAACACGATATGGCTATTATTATAGAGACTAGCCAGGAAACCCGGCGTCGAAACGGTAGTGTATTTTTAAAATACAACTCTACTGCAACTTTAGCCAAAATAAAAACACAATTTACAACCATTTGTTACCCCGTCATAGGAAAAACAATTGGTCAATTTTATTTTATTTTGCGAAATAAGTTTCAGTAAAGGTTAACAAATTAATTGTGACACTGGACTGAGCGCTTAGTACAGGTAAACCGTGCGGCACATGCGTTTAGGCTTAAGACCCTATTTAAAAAAAAATATTGCAGCTTTGGTTTACAAAACACAGGATACACTCTGTTGAAACACCGGGTTAAGCCACAAGTAGCTGTGTTACCCAGCGTTAAACACCAGATTGAGTGATTAATAAGAACCGTCAACTGTGCCACACATTCAGGTAAAGCGCTTTAGTACAGCCATATAGTGTGTAGAAAATCAAGTGAAGTGCACACAACTTTATGGTGTTTCCGGTGTAACATACTATTCAAAAAATAACTTTCGACAACTTAGTTAAACAGATTACAATTCATTGTTACCCCGTCATAGCGAAAGCAGCTGGCCAACCTTCTTTATTTTTCGGGGAATGTTCCCGGGAAAAGTTCAAAAAAATGTTAAGCTGAGCGCTTAGTATAGGTAAACAATGTAAAAAACGTTATCACAACTTCGGTTAAACAGAAACACAGGAAACAGCCCGTTGTTAACACCAGACTAAGCGCTTAGTACAGGTAGACTGTATCGCACATGAGTATAGGCGTAACACCATTTTTAAAAATATTTTATTGCAACTTCAGTTTAAAAAAAATCAGGAAACCGCCTGTCGTTATCAAGTTCAGTTAAAAAAATATATACTCAGCAATTTTATTTTTCAGCATAAGCATTCATAGCAGTAATAAAATTGGTAGCTGCCTAACTGCATTTAGCATAAGAATTAAGAATTGTGTTGCAGCCAAACTGCATTTAGCTACTTTCACTTTTTAGCCAGAGGTAGCTAAAAGGAGCTAGCTAGGTAGACCCAACTTCAACATAAAAATAAATAACAATATACCAAACTGAAAAAAACTTTAAAAGAATAGGAATAAAAATAAAGATAGCTATAGCTAGCTGCCTCAAAATCTACGTTTTTAGCTAGCTAAACACTTAAAATTGTTTTGTTTAAGATTTATACATGGCTAGAAAACGTCATGTTATACTCAACTTAACATGTGAAAACACACAGAAACTAAATAATCCTATAGGATACAAAGTACTCAGAAGAAAAAAGGATCAAAAGGAGACATACAAATTTCAAATCATCACTTCCAAACCAAAATGACCTTTGTAGGGGTAGCATGTTTCCTCCATTGGTATGTTGAGGCCGCGAAGCACTTGGATTGGTCATTAGTGAAAATGGAGCCTCGTGATTGGTCTATTACGCGTAAGCGATCAAAACAAAGCCGGTAAAAACGGCGTCTGCCGTGGATCAGAAATAAAGCTACAGGGCCGCGGGGATTTTCCGTATGTCTCGCTACTTGCGACGCCATGTTGCGCAGAGACAGACAAAATACGGCTATTATAATAGAGATAAACAAGCATATAAAACTTCGGAGGGTGTCTTTAAAGGAGAACTAACGATTGATAACAAGTTGTGCTTAAAACGTTCATTATAATCAAAATACAAATTGTGTTACTGTGTTATTTTTTTATATATTTGTGAGCTTTGGTTGTCTAGATATTTAAGGTCAAAGTAGTCCTACGGTCGCCGTCATGACAGTGTCGATTAGAACTTTCTGTTCGGTAAAATACTAACTTGTGTGACTAAGTCCGCGGGGATATAAACAAACGCATTCTGAATGAACGAAGCGAGGGAATGCTAAACGGTGCCTCCTGTGAATGTCTAAGAGTAATTTTATTTATGAATTTTGAAATAAATATCTTCATCAGAATAAAATAATAATTATTAAAATAATTCGTTATGAGTATAGTTTTAGAGTTTTAGACATAAGTTATCACTTGGAAGAAATAAGTTGTCCGTGTATTCAACTTTATTAAGAAATTTTTCTTGTGTTATTTTTGTATCAAAACATCTTAAAACACAACAGGTGCTTCATTTAATTTGCTAGACTTGAAAATAAAACTCCACATGATCATGCGCAATAAAGTGTACTGGAAGTGATTTTGTGATAGCAAAACGAAACAAAAACAGTCTCTTTGTTTGTTTACCTACTTTTGCATGTTCTTAAATTGCTAAAATTGCTTATTTTTTCTACGATGATGTTCTACTGAAATTTAACTTGTCTTCTTCGTCGCTCAAACCTCGCGATAAATTATAATCTCTCTTGGAAGACCAAGAAGTGAGTGCATCCTCAGAAGTCCTGGCTGAGCCGTGTACGCCGTCTGACGTCACAAATCAACAAAGTACGAACCAAGTTGGCTTTTGTTCAATAATGGCGGCGACTGTTAATATAATTATGGCTTTTTGGGGACGATATTTGGACATAATTAAATGCGAAAATTTAAAAAAAATTTATGCCATGTTGTTTTCGTGATATGTAAAACATTTACGTAGTTTTTTTCGTTAGTTCTCCTTTAACATTTTTCTATTTAAAATTTCGTTCTTTCACACCTGCCAAGCCCAAACAGAACCTTTGAATACACCAGGAGAGGCGTATAGGACTCTTATTTTCGCTTTTATGACAATGGAATTATTCTGAGTAAAAAATAATAACATTTCTTACGTAGTTGATCTAGTGTCTTTTTATACTGGACAACTTGATTCCAAGCCCAGTCAAATATTAATTTTAAACTATGCCCAGCATGGGTAATACTTCCATGTGACCATTTCTTTATGCAATCAGTAATAAATGCTGTTCCATTATGTTCCAAGCTGACGGACAGGACCACATCTGTGTTTCTCTTGAAAACAAAAATTATCAAAAGGATAAAGACAATGTAGAGTATAAAAAGTTTACCAGCACAATTGTCACAATTTGTGATATAAAATCAAACTAGATTGAAAATAGTAACCTTTTCACCACTCGGTTTGGTAATATCAGTAGTATTTGAAAGTAAACCTGCCACCCAACATGATTGCACGAGATCATGAGCATCAAGAAAACTGTCTGTACTCATAGCTTTCATGTCAGCCATTATCTAAAATCAATGTAGAATATTTGTAAAAAAAAAGAAGATTAAAATCGAAAATAAATATCAAATTTGAATTCACATTATAATCAAAGTAAATATACATACTTGTCTTTGCATTCCCAACATTTCAGCTTCAATGCAACCGCTTTCTGATATACAAATAATTCTAAAAGCTGATGAAGAAGGCCAGTAAAACTGCTCACTTTGTGGGCCTTCTACGTTGCGAAATTCATTCAAACTATTAACGTCCACATATACATCCATGATACCGCTTGGGAGAAAAGCTTCAGCAATATCAGTTAATGAATAGAATGCAAAAAATGGACAAACAGCCTCCATCCTGCCATACATAGCATCTCTGAAAGTAAAACCACAAACTAGCAAGTAACATCATATGAAGGACATACTTAAAAAACAGATATCTAACTATTGATATGTGATTTACAACGAGAAGGAATTTATTACCTAATAGAAGATGGAAGCTGTTTTTGGTACCAACGATTTATATCAAATATTCCAAGATGGCATGACATGCTGGTGTCAATATCGGTAGTAGGCGATTCCCATACAACATAACAGATAGTTTTGTCTTCATCGTGTCCTATAAATGCAACTATGTGTACGGTAAACAACGACAATAGTGACACCGTCTCTGTGCTTGATTTATAACAAAACACACAATGCTGCTTTGTATTTAGTTAAGACTACTTAAAAAACCGCTTAGACATATTGTTAAATCGCTAATCAAAAACGAGTTGTAAGCTTTATTGACAGCGCTAGAGAAGTCAAAGATCTTTGAAATCTTACCATTAGACAAATCAGAGTTGTTTTTATTTGGTCTAGGTTGCTCTACAACAAAAAACATATTATAAAAAACAATGTTTTATGACGTGTTCTGCATCTAAAAAATTATTCAGAAGCTACCTAATGTTTTCATGCTGATGATTCGGCTACCAACAGATCTGGAATCAACCATATGGTGGACATCAGAAGTTAACTGGTGATCAAATCGTCTAATCACACACTCAACATTCTAGAATAAAAAGGTTACAGTTAACCCTAAAATCAGGGAAAGGTGACCTTAACTTTACTTAAAATTTGAGATTTGTAGATTTTTTAATTGCTTTGTATTTCACTAATATAACAAACAAAAAATAATTTATCAATGTATACTAAGAAGTCTCAAAACTTACAAACACATTTTCAGAAAAGAATTCTTAATTCCACTTGATTCAACATGAATTTTTACATAAAACATAAAACAGTACCTTATACACGTATGTGTTATCTGACTGCTTTTCTTTCAGTTCAAACAAAAGTTGATATAACGTTAAAGAAGTAGCGCTTGAAATTCTAAAATATATATTTGGTAGAATGTTTATAAGGGCTGATTTTTATTAAAACATTCCTGGCTGCAGCTCGCAACATTCAGATCTTAGCACACAATATGCTCAGTCTTTATGATATTAATGGTGACAATATTTTCAGAATTTAGATTGGCTGGAGAAAAATGTCTGTTGCTGTAAATGCTTTAAAAGTTGCTATGGAAAATACAAGTGAGAAAGCCAGAAAAGAATTTCAATATACATGGCCAAATACTTGAAGAAGCTGCAGCGAAGAAAACTTTGTTGTACAAACAATGTTATAACAACGTACTCAGCTTGTGAAGATTGAGGTCCCCTACCAACCCACAAAAAACAACAATGTCGTGGATCATCATCTGGTTCCTAATGGTATAAAAAATACAGTGAAAATGTAACATGATTGTAAAGAATTTTATCACAATTTCTACTTTTGTATATTTGCCAAAATGACACTCGTTTGCTCGTCCCAGGCCTCTTAATTTTTTGCTGACGACCCCATAACTTGGGATTTGCACGTCGGTTTGCAATCAAATTTTTTGTAAACAAATGTAAGTAAACATATAGGGCCTATACAATCTCACCCAGAAAATTTTATTGCAAACAAAATTGCAGATTCCAGTTATTGGGTCATTGGAAAAAATTTAAAGAGGTCTGGGACAAGCAAACGAAAATTTTTTATGTTAATCAATTCAGCTTTATAACATCTATGCATTAGTAAAGTTTGAATGCACATCCCTTAACAGGTCTAAATTTACTGATGACAGAAAATGTCAAATTTGCTATTACTTAAATATGACATCATAATTTATGTAGCATAATTAAGTCTGAAATTCTTTAAATGTGAATATCTTGAGAACCAAAAGAGCTTTTTAAAAACTTAAAAAGTTATAATTATATTATAAATATATTTTAAGAAATTATGTTGGTATTAAAGGTAGGGACTGCTTAAATCAAGTATTCAGTTAACTGAGAGATCAAATCTTACTATTTACGAATTTCAAGTTAAAAGTTGAAGAATAAAACTTCCAAGCCGTAATGTTGTTTTTCTGATTTTCGAAGCTTCCCCTCCATGCTTCCGATCGCATTCGCCATTTTGAAATCAGCACTGTGCACGAAAACGAGGCTTTTGTAATATGTTTTCCATTTACGTCAGTGGTCATATTCCATCAAAACACAAGACCTATAGGTCTCAAGGAAATGAATGTATTTATCAAAAAAACAAATGTGAGTTTTACCCCCGTCACCAAGAGGTGAGATTCGAATGAATAATTTATTACTTTTTTTCTTCCTTTCGAAACTTTGAAAAAATGAAGGGCCTTGTACACACTGGGAAAAAATTATGTGAAGAGAAAGAAAAATACGGGAATGAAATTACTGTTTTATCGTGCAACCAAATACATTTTTGGATTTTTTATCAACAAAAAGTATTTAAAATGTTTTATTATTATACTAATTAGGTACAACTGCAATGTCAGCCAGAGTTTTAAATATGAAATAAGTGTTCGGAAATATTTGCGTGAAAACCGGGCCCTAAGTTTTATATCCCGATAAGATGCGCGCTGAAATCTTTGGGTTTGTAGAAGAATCATGGCCTCGTGTGCTGCGTATCGCTGCAGTAATAAAAGTCAGTGTGAAAAAGATAGAAGTTTCTTTCCTAAAGATGAGAATTTACAGAAAGCATGGTTCCAAGCAATGGGCAGAGATAATCCTCCGAAATATGGGAGGCTATGTTCTGACCATTTTTCGGAAGATTGTGTCGACTCAAGCTGGGCCATGCCAAGCAAAAGTGAGTGTTACAAGGATAGATTGCCAAAACGAAGATTAGTAAGAGGGGCGGTGCCATCAATGTTTCCTCATAAGGAGAAACCAAAGGAAAGAATAAGTTCGAAGAAAAGAGCGGAAAAAAAATCACAGGAAGAGGTTAGACTTTGAGTGCTTTCCAGGCTCTGTGATTAAGTGAACTGTTCACTTGAATTATTCTCTTTTTAAATTCATCTAGGCTGTTTCAGAGGCTCTAGAATGTGAATTTGTTGAAGATTGTAGTATAGCAGATGTTGAACCATGTTCATCTTATGACACTCCTTCATCGTACTCCATTGGTATTCAAACGGAAAGGTTAAGAATATCCTCGACAAGAAGTTGTGCAACACAAGTTTCAAGAGTGAAAGTTCGCGATTTTGCAGTCCAGGTAGACTTTAAACCAGGTACAATAGCTCAAACACAAACAGCAATGGTGATGTCTCCAACGCAGAGACACAAGTTTCACCAGATGACACATCTCACAATTACGGTAAAAATCAAAGCACATATATCCTTCAGCGCCAGGAAATAAGACGTTGTTTTTTATTAGTTCCTATTATCTATATTTCATTTTCGTACCTCCGTAGAACGTTCTCGTTCCCAGGGCATCCTTTCATGCGACGACTATGAGGAATCATATGAATAGTTGACAATATATTTTTAGATAATTACGAACCAAATATCGACGATAGTGTAAACGTCAGCGAGAGTGAGTTTGATGACGATGATGATGAAGTGGAAGAACGAAGTAACAAAGTAATGGGTCGATTAACAGTACATTTCAACTGAAGAGTCCTCAAGAAGTTTCAAGTTTTTTAAATGTTCTTGGTGTTTTGACTTCTTTCAATTTAACATCGAACGAATGTAGTGTACATGATTTAAATTCCACTAATACGATAATTCAAAATCCTCAGTGCGAATCACAAGAATCAAGCATAATTGAAGACATTGACGATATTGAATGTGACGATTGGCTTTTAAAGTCCCTCGAAAGGTGGATCTGTTTTTCTCGTTTCAGTAAAATTCATGAAAATATGTATTTGAACTTTATATTTTCAGAGCTGACAAACAAGATTGCGACTTTGAATCAGAGAGCGACTCTTTGAAAGATAGTGATATAGATTTTGACAGCGACTGTGAAAATGAAAATTTTCCTCCATTATCATCAACGAAACCTCTACATAAAGAATCGTTTTACATGGTTTACATGGTTTACGAATCTCAATTGTCACTTCTTATGAAATATTGTACGAATTGTGGATCGCTAATAGACTCTTCTTTAACCACAGAATCACGAAACACTGGTAGTCCTTAAATTTGACTTGCGTTAAAGGTTCGTGATTGGTCTTGCTTTTTTCAAAGGCTAATATATTCAGTAGAATCAATATTATTCCTTATTTTCGTTGATTTAGGTTGTACTTACAAGTGGTCATCCCACCCCACGCTACCTGGAACAAAAGGGGCTGGGAATTTGCTGATTGCTGCAGCTGCAGAACTGTCTGGAATCTGTTTTCCAAAACTCAGCAAACTCGCTGACTATCTATCCAGGCAAATGTCCTTTCAACATCGTAGCAACTATACATCTTTCCTGAAATTGATCATGCCTGGAGGAAAGATCAACAACTTCAAGTCTCAGAAATAGAATAGTCAGGCCGAAAATTAGAGCTCGCAGTGGATGGTCAATGTGACAGCCCTGGTCACAATGCGACTTACAGTACAGTCTCAGCCATCGACACATATACAAATAAAGTGCTTCATTTCAACATAGTCCATGTGAAGGTAGCTATTCTTCCGTCGGTTTTCTTAAACTTAGAATAAAATTGTTTTATGAAAAATTCACACCTATTTTCATAGGAAGTCACTTCGTCACAGGCAATGGAAAAAGAAGGGTTTGTGAGATGTAAAAATACTATTCAATACGACTTTGGCCTAGATATACTCGTGATTTCTACGTACAGACATGCGTCTATAAAAAAATTGATGCGGAAAGATCCAAGATTCACAGAGATCATTCATCAATTTGACCCCTGGCACATCGGGAAGGGAATCTTGAAAAAAATGATTAAAGCATCTAAAAAAAAGAGTAAGTACATATGATCCACCGTTTCTCTAAACCTTGGCCAGAGATGTATATTATGTTATTCTCGTTTTAGCATTCAGGGTTCTTGCACGCTGGGCTCCTGCTGTAGTAACCACCTGTACTGGGCTATAGCAACGTGTAATGGAAACGGAAAAGAGTTAGCAGAAAGATTCATTTCCATGGTTCATCACACAGTAAATAAACATGAGTTCCCACATAACACACTCTATAAAAAGTGTGACCACAACAAATTAAGTGCAGACAAAATACGATCAAAAGAGTGGCTGACGATGGGATCACCTGCGCATACTGCCCTCGTTCAAATTATCATACAAGATATGTTGGTTAAGACCTGGAACAAATGAACGAGCAAATCCACACAACGATGCTTGAAGTGTTCCATGCTTTGAAAAGTAGGTATTTACCTAAAAGCAGTTTCTTCAGAATGGAGAAAATGCTTGCTGGCACACAACTCGTGATTCTTGATCACAATCATAATTGCAACCGAGAACAGGTTAGTAAGGTGGGATTGAGGTTGTCAGGAAATTATCGGAAAGAAACCTCATTATCACATAAATTTAAACTCTATTTTCCCTTATAGAAAGTTCAAATAGACGAGGAAGGCGCTATCAAACCCTTATTTTCTGTGTGCTATTCGAAACCGACGAAGAGGTTTGTGGCAAAACCCATTAAAAATGAGAAGGAGTTTGAATATCTAAGATATATCATTAAGAAGGTCATTGTACGTGCGTCAAGTGAAAAGAAAGCTAGTGAAAAAAAGAGGAGAAAACGTCAATGCGACAAAAAAATTGCGCGGACAGAGCAACCTGACAGGGATAAAATCATTGAGAACTCCTTGAAATACAAAAGAATATAATTGTAATTTATAAGAAACCCGTAGAGTTATTATTTCATTATCATTTCATTAGTTTTCCTCGCCTCCTCTCCAAGAACAATCCACCTCCGTCGGGACTAGGGTACTCTTGACGTATGCTATTCACAATACAAGACGTACACCTTTTCCGAATCATTAAAACTGGGCTGGGTTTCCGAGCCACTCGTTCTAACGGGTTCATATTGAAAGCCAATACAGGGTTCGAATTAGCAGTTCGCAATTCGCAATTTGCGAATCGAAATGCCATTTTTGCGAATCACTTTGCGAAGAAAATGATAAAATTGCGAATCGAATATTTTTAAGTGGCAATAGAAATGCTGTTTTAGATCACATTTTAAAAGTTTAAGAATGAAGAATGGCGATAGAAAGGTTTTTTAGATCGCATTTTAAGAGTTTAAGAACGAAAAGCGGCGATAAAAATGCTTTTTTAGATCGCATTTTAAAAGTTTAAGAACGAAGAACGGCGATAGAAAGGTTTTTTAGATCGCATTTTAAGAACTTAAGAACGAAGAAAGGCGATAGAAAAGCTTTTTTAGATCGCATTTTAAAAGTTTAAGAACGAAGAACGGCGATAGAAAGGTTTTTTAGATCGCATTTTAAGAACTTAAGAACGAAGAAAGGCGATAGAAAAGCTTTTTTAGATCGCATTTTAAAAGTTTAAGAACGAAAAGCGGCGATAAAAATGCTTTTTTAGATCGCATTTTAAGAACTTAAGAACGAAGAACGGCGATTGAAAAGCTTTTTTAGATCGCATTTTAAAAGTTTAAGAATGAAAAGCGGCGATAAAAATGCTTTTTTAGATTGCGTTTTAAATACTTAAGAACGAAGAACGGCGATAGAAATGCTGTTTTAGATCGCATTTTAAAAGTTTAAAAACAAAAAGCGGCAATAAAAATGCTCTTTTAGATTGCGTTTTTAAAATTTAAGAACAAAGAACGGCGATAGAAATGCTTTTTTTGATCACATTTTAAGAACTTAAGAACAAAGAACGGCGATAGAAATGCTTTTTTAGATTGCATTTTTAAAATTTAAGAACGAAAGCAGCGATAAAAATGCTTTTTTAGATCGCGTTTTAAAAACTTAAGAACGAAGAACGGTGATAGGAATGCTGTTTTAGATTGCATTTTAAAAGTTTAAGAACGAAAAGCAGCAATAAAAATGCTTTTTTAGATCGCATTTTAACAACTTAAGAACGAAGAACGGAGATAGAAAAATGATAATTGATCTAAGGTGTTCCCAGGCCACATCTAGATGGTGGTTTACTTCATTACAGAGTGTCGAAATTTTTGCGAACCGACTTTACTTTTCTAATTCGAACCCTGCAATAACATTAATTTTATTGCTTTTAGTCGCCATTTTCATTGAAAAATTGTTTTGAAAAATGTTTGAAGAATGTATTGAACGACTAGAATGCAATGTACATTTGTATTCCACAAGGAATAAAATGATAAAGACATCTCAGTGTTACTTCAGGGGGTTTATGCTTTTTTTTGCTTTCAGTCCCAAAAGTAGTATATGACCACTGACGTCAAACGCATAATTACGCATATTAAATTTTTTACCCAGTCTCTAACCGCGCAAACATTGAGAATGAACAAAGCTGTGCTTCGACATGGCCACATGAAATAAAGTTTTGTTTATATTTGTTTTCATCAAAGATTAAAGGGAAAGGTAGCAGTTTTCTTTGTCAGTGTACGAATATAAGTTAGTACAGCCATTATAATTTTCAAGCAGTCACTACCTTTAAGATATATTCTATAATATATAGTGATGTTATAAACTTATCATCAGGAAGAACTACCAGGAAGAATAAATTTTCGTTTTCAAGAAAACTAACTTTACTTAACCGATCAACAAGCTCTTTGCAATCTCTTTCAGCCAATCAGAGAAAAATTATAGGCTATTTCCACTGCAGAATTGAAAAATAAGTAAAAAGTTCCACTCGTTTCTTGGTAGAAAATAAAAAAATAGCATAAATATTTCTTGTAGATTAGCCGATCAAAGTACAAGAAAAACTCAACAATATGATAATCTATAATTTAGGTATAATTATATTATAACCATACTATAAACTTAATTAGTATATATTTCGCAATTAGAGATATTGAACAAGTGTATCCTGGTCTTTAAAAAAACAGTCCAGAGATACTATTAAAGGCAATATGCTAATACATAGGGCTAAGCAAAGAAAGACTCAACTGTTTTTTCTGGGGAATGTTTACAAAAATTCGTTACAAGACAATGCATGTTACCACAACAGCAAACTTACATAAAATAAATGGTAGACACAAGTGGGCTTAACGTGCAAACATGTGTAAATTTCCAGCTGGCTACCTGACAAGATATTTCGAACTTTGAAGTAAGCAATTTATTTCCCAAAGTTCATTTATAATAAATATATTCCATATGCAAAGTAATACTACATTGATAATACTTTGCATCTCTTTTTTGCATGATAGTTGACTAAATAAAATTTAGCATTGTTTTGTTGTGTGCTGACAGCATGCTGAGATTTTCATGGTATATTTCATGGTATATTATCTTTAATTGCCTGCGTATCTTAACATGATGTGACAGAAGCAATATGTGAGTAATTTAGTCGACAAGCTTGTGGAAAAATCCACTTAGGCAGAAGAAAAATGTAAAACGCAGGTTTTAAAATTTGTCTGACGTAAGCAAAAATCCGCCAATGTGCACAAAATCTTCTTTTAGAAATTTACCTATTGGCTGATCAAGAAAATGTATAGGATCATGTACTTTCGGCAAAAGGTTGATGAGATACTGGTGTTTATAGATTTTTGATGACGTCATCAACCTGTCTTATCCAAAACAGGTGGGCAAATTGGTCCCATTTCGGTCCCAGGTGGTCTCTAGTTAACTTTAAATAACTGACATCACCACCTCGTTTCCAAGATATTTGTCCCCAAAGTTATAAGTGCATTGTAATGGCTTCATTTATTTAAATTAGGCTATTAACATTAAATTAATGTTACTGACATCTCACCAGAAAGGTTAAGGAATAAGACATAAGTTTTCTGGCTACATCAAAGGAAAATGAAGTTATCCGCTTTGAAGGTCACAGACAGAGAGATAGATGGAAGTAGCCTAATAATGCAGGTAATAAGGTCCGAGGAAAAATGCACTTAAGCAGAAGAACAATGAAAAAGATACATCATTATCAGCAATAGCCTGTCATTACACAAACCTGTTGCGTCTACTATGTAGAGCTTGAAACATAAGTCAAGAAATTGTATATTATCATGTGCTTTTGACGAACAATAAAAAAGATAGGTTATAGAAAATTTTGATGACATTAGCAATGCAAATTCAAAAAAATTACTTCCAATTGATAGAGCTTAAAATTCTGATCAAAATAATGTATAGCTAGGATCATGTGATCCGTAAACAGTTAAGAAGATTATGGGTTAAAACATTTTGCTGAAATCAGCAAACACCCACTAATGTTAAAAAACATTTTTTTATTGAGTTATTTCCACCTGTTAAGAATGAAGTAATTTAATAAGCAGCAAATTTGCCAGGGCTCAGTAAAGCCGAAAGTTGTTAGAAACATAGATAGATACAAAGTGGAATTGAAATAATATCCTGTGCAGGTGCGGAAATTAAAAAACTTATGACATGGACTACACCAGAAGTGAAGTGGATTCTTTCATTGGCTCACAGCGATGTTGTTAGGTTTTACAAAACAGAGACCAATACATATCAATTTAGACAAGGGTATACCAATTTTGGAGACATTTAACTAACAAAACAGGGAAAAATACTTTTAAAATGTTTGAGAATTGTTTTTCAGGGTTTTAGTCATAAAGGGAAAAAACCACTCATATATATATAATGAGGATTAAGACATTGCAATGCATGTATTTTTGTATATTTCTATAAACAACTCTTCATGCAAACATAGCAACCAGACACACACAAACAAAGCAACAAAAATACCTAACAGTGCTACCCACACCTTTCTGGACCAGCCCCTGAAAAATCTTTTAGGCTTTACCAATCCTTTGTTTGTTTGCCTGAATGACAGTTTTATCTGATTTCCAAAAAATTTACTTCAAAAAACATCTAAGAAACAGACGCGAAGCGGGAGTGTCAATGTTCTGATTTATTGGGACTTTCAAAGCTTTATATAATTATTGTTTTTAACAGACATGGAATAAATTTTATGACAAAATTCACCAACTATGATAATCTTCCAGCGAATTCTCTGTACTTGCTAAAAAGTGTTCGTATTATTCATTGCGTTCAGGCATTTGCTTATCATTATGCTTATAACTTATCCTTTTCATGTTCTGAACATGTTTTTTTGTGTATTTCATGCATTTGATGATGACTCTCCTATACAAAAAAAGAAAAACTTCTCATGCTTCAAAGTAAAGAAACGATGAAATTGCTACAAACAAACCTGAAATGCAAAATGTGTGACTGGTGATGAGTAAACACCTACTGGACTGCTGTATCTATAAAAAGAAAACAACGGGAAATTTAATCTGTGTATTATATCACGAAATAAACTTCAACAACACAATGTAAGAACATAAAACTCACAGTAAATGTAAGAACATAAAACTCACAGTAAATGTAGATGTTCTAAAGACCATATTTGGAAACAACCAAAACTAAAACCAACAACCAACACATAAGCCTGGTGGAGATATTTTAATGACGTGATGGAGCAATTATCTAATCAAGAAAACAAGTCAGTTACGTAACAGCCCTTAAAATTAGCGTCGGCATTCGGCACTGCCGACGTAATTGCCGACGTAATTGCCGACGTAAAATACGAAGAAACCGTACTTGCGTCGGCAAAAAAATTGCCGACGTAATTTTGTTGTGAAATTTTTAAATAACAATAATTTTGGTTTTGTTTGAGCTACTCCCACTCATTGCGACTACAAAATAATTACATTCGATTTTCAGGAAGTTAAGCCATTATCAATAACTAAAATCATTCAGGCTACAGAAATACTGTGGTACCATTCGATTTGTAATAATAATCGAAAAAATTGTATATCGTATTAAAAAGAAGTCCAGAAGTTCTTTCTCCCACACGACACAGCAGGCAATAAGTCAGCCCTGCCCTCGGTTTTGTGAGGAGAGATGTTCTGCTAAGACTCTAACAATTGAGTCTCCTGTACAGTTTTGCTTTGCATTGAACTGTGCCCGTGACAAGCATTTTCGAAGCATGTCACCGGCGACTTCTGCGATATACAACCTAATGATGCCCTAACCTAATAGGTTCATTTAGAAACATTAAAAGCCAGTTGGCAGTGAACTATTAACCTAATGAAAGTTAGGAAGGTATGTCAATAAGACTTGTACTCCATTCCCTTTTGTCATCGTCTTAGGAGATCAATGCATCGAATTTATGAGAGGTCTAGCCCTAATAAAAGGTGAATGACGAAAGTTATTGCCAGCTAAAAATTTCACTACAAAAAAATATTGCCGACGCAATGCCGATGCAAATCAGTTGAAATGTATCTTACGTCGGCAGTTTTATTGCCGACGTAAAAAAATTCTAATTTTAAGGGCTGCGTAATGGTTACACTATTGTTTTAAATGATATACAGGGATGTTTTACCTTTTTACAATTCTGTTTTGAGGGTTTTTATACGATCTACAGCAATTAATGCAGGTATTTACATAATATGATAATTAAATTTCTTTAGAAATCGGTGATGTATACTAAACACGTGAATCGATTTTAAAATGATTCGAAGTGAAACGAATCTATATTATAATGCCCGTATACGTCTGTCCGTCTGTCTGTCTGTCTGTCACGCAAAATGGTAGCTTAGCTGCGACGGGCGAACCTGTGGATTTTTCCACGGGCTAACGACTATTTAACAAATTTTGAAAAGAATTAACTTTTTTTTTTATAAAATTGGGAAACAAATGTGAGCAGAAAATACATGCAGGCTGGCTTATGTACAACACTTTTATATTATTTCTCACTTATAGAACAAACATAATCGGGGCAGGCCGGCTTATGTGCAACACTTTTACGTTATTCCTCACTTTACATGTGGAGGAATGTCAGACGCATTTGTAAACGTAGCGTTTATTACTAGTCGTTGCTGTTGTTGTTGTTTTTGTTGTTGTTACGTCAAGACTTTTTTTGCCATGCCTAGTTTTAATGGTGTTTTATCTTGCAGAGAAAAATGGCGTCTTTTCGAAGAAAATGCTAATCACAGCCTGCCTGGCCAGCCATTATATCAGTGTTCATAATCCGGTCACAACGACATAACCAGGGCCAAAAAACATAACAGAACAGCAGCTATTAAAGATTTTTATCACAAAGAAACAATTTCAAACTATTTTAAAACAAATTGAAATGAATTTGAAACAATTTTTTCAGAATTTTTTTTTAAATTTATTTCAAAATCGTGTGGAGATTGTTTAAAAAAAGAATTTATAGGAATTGAAACGAATGTTTTGAAACGATTGTGGGACGATCCCTAAGGCCTCAGTTATTTTGTATTTCATGTAACGTGCAAAGCCTTAGATTTTGACAATTTATTACAGAAAGTTGTTAAAGTTGTTATCAATTTGAATGTATTGTTCTCTTTATTGATAATGTGGTACAAATTTTTAAAAGCATTTAGTCCAAGAAAAATTGATCTTTCGGTTATAGCTTGTTAGCACCTTTTTACCACCACAGAGTCCTGTTCAGTCCAATTATAGCGCATCTTCCTTCTTTCTCATGTTGTGTTGTTTCAGAACCAAAAAAAAAAGTATTATGACTAGCCATCATTTCATTCTAAAAAGTCCAAATTCTAAACTTGCTGTATAAAGGGTGTCAGAGTTTTATAGAATATTCTGTGTCAGTGCCATGACATTCATAATAAAATCAGCAAGACAAATTCAGCTGGAAGGTTGAAAAAATAGAGGATAGAAAATACAGTATTAAAAAACTATGAAACAGCAAGCATACTACTTCTTGAGTGTGACAGGCTAGCCTAAAGATCAACTCTTTGTCGACTTATTGTCATTAAATACCTGAAGAGCAGACTTTGGCAATTTGTCCTGATACATTGAGATATTTGAAAGCATTGGGTGAACATAAAGAATCTATAAACAAAAAATGCATAACAAATGTGAGCCCTTGTGTATACAACAAAGAAATATATATAAACAGAACACTTTAATTGTAGTACTTACATGATAAATCCAGACAACAATACAAGTCATTGTTTCTTGCTTTTTCACGCATAGTGGCCATATTTTCAGTTTCGTCAAGATTAATAACCAACAGAGAGCTTTCAAACGAACAAGAAAGCTGTTCCACAACATCATCCAATCGTAAATCAATTAAAAAGATATGCCCATTTTCCGTTCCCACAGCAACTGTTCCAAACATGCACTTTATAGCTGGGCTAAAATTGTATAAAACTAATTATCATATATATACCATCATATCCTGCACAAAAAGCTGTAAACAACAAAAATAGCTAGAAAAAACAAGTTGAGTGACAGTAAGTCAATCTGGCTATTTAAATAGATAACAAGTAACAATAAAATACATCCAGCACAATAGCTTGATGCCATTAATTAAAAATACCTGAAATAAGTGGGAATTTGACTCACTCCTCCAAATTCTTTAACCAATGCTAAAGAAACTGGAACATATGGAAGATTTATAACTTTAATTACTCTTGAGACACCAGGATTATATATATGTATCTGGCCTGTCGAAGTGGCAGTACATCGAACAGATATTATAAAGTTGTCTCCACACGTGCAAAAAGCTGTTATGGACTGTTTTTTACTTTTAGCATTTAAATCAAATGCTGCCTTTCTTTGACCAGATTTTACATTAATTATTTCAAACAAATTGCCTCTGCCAATAAATGCTAGCCTGCCATTTTCATATATACTCGCAATTGTAGCATCTTCAAGATTGAGTTCAGATTGTGCTTTATCCAAATTTTCTTGTATAGATAGAGCAAATGGAATGACTTCAGATGTTTTGTAAGGAGTAAGCTCCCTCATCCTTTTATTTTTCAACCTGTTCTCACATCCTCAAAATCCATCAACATCATCATTTATTTCTATAATGAATAATTAAAAAATAACTTTAAAATTCTAATGCCCAAAAATGAGTTTGATTAAGAATATATCATTAAAAGTAGCTTTGATATTTTAGACAAAGCAAATTGTTACCAGCTATAGCATAACACCTATGAAAAGTTTTAAAACAAAAGGCTAAACCTGCACTACAAGTATGTAGGTTGTGTGTTCGCAGGTGTAAAAAGAGCAGTTGATAATATTTATTTTGCTCTATCTTGCAACTTTGCCAGATACGTCCCCTCAAAGTTGTGAAAATGAGCAGCCCAACGACAATATTGCCTTGCAGAATAAAGTGTGTTGAGTGACATAGTGGAGTATTTCGTAGAAGCTTAAGTGGTGGCGATTATGTGGCGCCGTAGTTTAGTGGTTACCACTCTCGTACTTTGTGCGGGAGACCAGGGTTCGATTCACCTTGGCGGCGATATTGGGGAGATGGCACACTCTGTGGGCTGTTGGATGTTGCAGGGAGTTGTCTGGCAGAGCGCTGACCCTAATTGAGTTTGCGTAGCTCAAAGAGAGCATTAAATACTCCAGGACTCCCCATCAAAGCCATGGCCCCTCCTGGAAATAATAGACAGGGTATATCCCTCAATATTTATGAGGCTAGCCATGTAAAATATGCATATCTAACTATCTATCTATCTATCTATTAAGTTGTGACCAGATTTAGTAAGTGCAAACTAGCACAAAGAAGTATATTCTTGAACAAAGTCAACAAAGCCACAACCAGCCACAAAATATACCGAGACGAGGCAGCAACTTCTAAAGCTTGTTCCAACAAGTAATTATGTATATATAGATTATTTCTATACTAACACACAATTTGAACTTGTCAAAGTGTTTTCAATATGTTCAAAGTGGATTAATTATTATAGGGAAAGATTTACTTCCCCTATTAATAATTAACATATCTAAACGTTTGGCTTTAAAAAGTAACATACACCCTTTAAATTTTAAAGGAAACAAAAATAAAACTCTTTGTTTCATTTTCACAGCATTCCTTCAAAATAAAAATTTAAGGAGAAATTTGACTGTGGGAAAGGTAACAAAATATCAAAAAAATTGTTATTCATTGCCTTCTCATCACTGGTGACAAGTTTTATAAACTGTTGTAGCTACAAAAATGAAATCCAGATTGATGTTATTTGCTTACTTTTCAGTGGATTTAGCTAAGATTTGGTGAAGAGAGGTCTTTTCCCGTGGATTTCTTCTCACAAAAACATTGTTTGAGGTTTTAAACTATTATCAATTGACGCTTTTATTGAGTGTAGATTGATGCCCCCACTGAACTGATTTATATATTTAAAGTCCTAGCAATGCCTTTGTTGAAGAAATGGGATAATAATTTTGCTTTGCCTAGTGCCCCCATCTTTTTTCCTGCCACGCAGATGCTATGGAGTCAAAAAGAGGTTATCGCTGAAAATGTAAACAAAGGAATTTCATCTATATAGGTATTAGTTAGCACTAGCGAAACATTTGCAAGTTATCTATATATAATGCTTATTACCCACATCCTTTCAATTAGTGTTAAAGGCTTGTGTGTTTGGAGTTGACATGGTTAGATTATAGGGTCTACAAGGAAAACACCACAAACACTTAAAAAAAGGTAGCTCCATCCAAGAGGTTTGTTTCGCGTTATGATATAACTCCTCATCATATCAGTTTTGTGGGGGCTTGCAGCTAGCTAGATATATTCTATCCTACTGCTAACTATAAGGATCTACTTTCCGAATTTTTAGCTAGTTCTGCTGGTGGTCCTGGAACAGAAAAATAGAAACTACATGCACGCCTGATTTTTCGTGCACCATTTTGTCGCCATTATTATCTCGTTCACGCGCGTGGAGAGCAGATCGTTTTCGTTTTTATCCTTTTCTCCTCCCCGTCGGTAGAAAGGGTCGGGGGGGGGGGGGGTACTTATTCCATCTGTGTATTATAAGGTTGAGAGGCATCTATTATGACCAAAAAAATTTCATGGATTAATAGTCAGAGGTATCACGCTTGACGGTTAGAGGAGTATATTCTATCTTTATACGGTTAGAGAAATAGATAGATGTGCATATCTTACATGGCTAGCCTCACAAATATCGAGGGATATACCCTGTGTACATTCAGGAAAAGCCATAGACCTTTTTGAATGTTTACATTTTCCGCGGTAAGCCCTTCTGGCTCTAACAACTGTGTGGCAGGCAGAAAGATGCGGAAGCTTGCTGAAGAAAGGTCTTTTTCAGCCCATTTCTTTCTACGGAAACATTTTTGAGGCTTTAAACTATTATCGAGTGTAGATGGATAATTTCTGATTGACATATATTCATATAAAGTCGTAATGATACCGTCGTGCGAAGAAACAGACTAAAAAGGACCTCACTTCATCTAGCGCCCGCATCTTTTTGCCTGCCACGCAATTGTTAAAGCCGAAAGGGCTTACCGCGGAAAATGTAAACATTCAAAAAGGTCTATGGCTTTAGATGGGGGAGTTTTAAAGTATTTTATGCTCATTTTGAGCTACGCAGACCCAATTAGGGTCCGCGCTTTACCAGACAACTTCCTGCAACATCCAAAGGCTCATTTCCCTCGCATGGCAGGGGTTAACATAACATTCACTTGCCAATATTGAATCGCCGACTAGGGAAGCAAGCCCCCATAGGTATAACCACTAACCTACTGCGCCACAAACGATGTTGATGATCAGGAGTATCTTTGATGAGCGGAAGTATTACTATTTATGGTCGGCGACGCAACCGCTATTTATTATTTACGTAATAGTTGTAGTAGTGTGGACATTTCGTATGGCTATCCCCAGGGTATGAGCGTCAGAGAGCCGCTACTCCTTGCACGTTTCTTCACCGCTCACTTTAATGTCAAAAAGACAAAAATCTTTCTGTACGAAGTCACGGACCGGCTATCCCAGTCTTTTTCGTCGGTATTTTTTCAATTTTTGGGTAAATTAAAGTTAGAAATCTTACTTATGAGCAAAAAAGTAAGCACCTTGTCCCCAGGGGTTCTTTTTTACTCAAGTCCGGCTACGAAGAAATGAGGAGTCGATCAAATTGCTTATACTAGCCGGAGAAATTGTAACAGCGAGACAAATGATTAATTATTTATAGTAACCAATATACTGGTTATGAAAAGCAGCCTGTTCCAAGGTCTTGTTAGCCGTCAAGTAAGCACTAGCGGCCTTGACATCAGGCAACAAAAAGGAGGATGTTCCACGTCCTTTAGCCACTGAGTCGTTATTACGGAGCGGCCATCACGTTTAACCATTAATGGGAAATGGAACAAGATTGGGTCCAGCAGTCAACAGTCAATACCTCCTGTTTCAAGAAACCAAGAAAAAAGAATTATGGGTTTTCCTTGCTTCTCTGAGTAATTATTAGTCTGGAGCAGCTTTTGCTGCCCTTCGCCATAATCTACAGCTTTTTCAAGATGAGTGCAGTTTGCGTTTTTTAGAAGGGAACAGTTGTAACAGCAACATAGCAATAAATCCTACCTAAAGCTTACGAGAGGAAAGTTTTGTATATCTTTTTATGTCTAGGGCGAATGAAAAGAATCAGAAGATTTTAGTACGAAAATTCAGCGAGAAAGGTACACCATTGTGCAATTATGGTTTTACCAATTATGGTAGAACTGAAGTGAGGCTAATAGTCTACGAGTAAACTACTGAGAATAAAAAAGGATAGGAGATTTAAACCTCCTACCAAAGGGCTCTTCTACGTCTATTCCCGTCAGAATATAGTATATTTTTTAGCTTTTCGACATGAGGCCACTTCATCTCTATCGTTTTTGGTCGCAAAATTTTTTCATATTAACAGTTTTCGGGCCAAAAAACATTTTCTAGATGTCAGAATAATGGTTTAGCACAAGTTGCATGTAAAATAATAATAAAAAAAAACATTTCTAACATTTTAACACAGAAAATCCAACACCCAAGACCGCGCCACCATTTTTTTTAAAAAGACATGTTAACACCATCGTCTCGGGAACAACTTCGTCGTACGTGAACAATTCCCTATAACCCGTTTATAACCGATTTTACCAAAACATTTTGAATCCAAGCCAGTATGAAATAATGTAGCCTCTGTGTAAAGGTCGCTTCGAGCGGACAGCAAAAGAGGTTCTGCTAAATCAGCGTGTATCATAATTCGGGTGATGATTTTTTCAAGGCCATTCCTTATTTCTTTTAACACTTTTCTTTCTAATGACACTATTATGGCAAGTGTGCTTGGGCGAATTCTCTGTCATGCTAACTTTTCTTTGAAAATTGGAAATAAAGAGTTGAAAAACCAATCATAAAATAAAGTCAAAGATATCAAACATGCCTTCTTCACTGATTATAGTAAAAACATTATTTTTCTTAGTAATATGTACAAATTTGTATTACGTCGCACGTAAAAATCATGAAAACACTGCAACTCAGTGCAAATTCTAGACTTTCGTTTCAAAAGTAAACCATAAGTCGACTTGATCGTAAAAATAAACGGGGCGGAATGTCAGGACCGCATTTTTTCAACCAAAACTTTGTAATCAAATTAGAAAATTCAAAAAGCATTTCGGGAAGAAATCAGGAAGAAATATTCTCTGTCATAGATAGCGCACTTGCATCCAGATTTGAGAAAAGGTTATTAGTAAAAAGTTTCAGAAAAGAAATGTGACCATTTCACAGGTGGTACTTGGATGTTATATTTACTCTACCAAAATTAGGTACGATATATAAAATTAACATTAAATAATAGCAACTGAGAAATATACATCCTTGACGTTGGAAAATTTTGACTTTATATTCTGGATAAGCAAAATACAGGTTGCTACGGAAAGTTGAAAGCGTTGAATAGACTCCATACCGTTACAAAAATACCGTTCTAATGCTTTCAGGAACAGTAAAAAAGACAAGAGATTCGCACATGGTCGAAAAGTTTGCTTTAAAAATTTGTGACGTAGAGAACATCACCATAAAAATACATTTTTAAAAGCAGAAAGAAAATCGTGTTTATGCATAAATTAAGACGTACACTGCAAAAAATTACCTTTGGTTGAAATAGAATAAATTATATCAGAAAAAATATATACTAACTAAACATTGTGACGAGATCAAAGCCATCAGGAGGGTCGTTTAATATGTTGTCTAAGTCAGTTTCGACTTCAGTAGTTTCGTTGGAAGATTTGTCAGATTCAAGTTTGTTTCGGAGAAAGTACCTGTTGGTTGGGCGGGTTGTTATTTACGTTGTTCGACAACAAGTTTTTGTTTGAATCTAACTTTATATTACTTGATTGGTCGCTGTTCGTCATGTTCATCGAATTATTTAGCGTTTGTTGTTGTTGTTGTTGTTGTTGTTGATGATGATGAGCCAGTTGTTGTTGCGCGTGCATTTGCTGACGATAAACAGGATTATTACTCTTACTATCGCCGGAAGCATTAAAACTGCTATTCATTGACATGGCGGTATCTAACCTAAGATTCCCTGGATTATTCATGTTCATATTCGTCGAAAAGTTCTGGTTCTGCATCATATTCTGTTGTTGTTGTTGCTGCTGCTGCTGTTGTTGACGTTGCAACAGAGCTTGTCGATGAGCTGCTCTTTTCTGCAACATAAACAACTGCTCGCTGGTGTAAGGTCCATTGAATGCATTATGATTCATCCCCAACATAGCTGGGTTACGTTGTTGTGGCATACCATAGCTACCAAACTGTGAATTATCCATATTATCAGCAGTCATACCCATCGTACGAGAAAGAGATGGGGGTGGATACCTATTAATCTGACCGCGCATGCGCATTTGCGAAGGATTCATGACCGGTTGGATTTGACATGTTCATATTAGTGTCCGGTTGTGAAAAATGCGAAAGTCGTGACGCAGTCTGCATGCTGTTGTTCATTAACATTTGTTGTTGTTGTTGTTCTAAGTTGGGGTTCAAACCTTGATTCGGGTACTGCGGAGGAGCTTTATTAGTGGGGTTAAACATTGCCTGCTGTTCCATTCCTGTCCTAACATTACCCATGTTGGGGTAAATATCACTCAACTGATGTCTTCCACGCATTAAATTTCTCATAATACCAGCTCGACTTTGTGGAGTATAGACTGGCGGCGCAGTGTTTGGAAACAGTTGACCACCTGCCACTTGGTCCATCTGGTACGGATTGGGGTAGTATCCCATGGGAGATTCGGCTGTGGTTGTTGTGGCATTGCCATCTGTTCGTAAGTTTTCTGTTGAGGGTTATATGACTGATATTCCGCAGGAAATTGGAACGGATTCATATTATTCATCGTGTTTTGGATGGGTGACAACATATGCTGTGGCATATATGGTTTGTTTGTCATCTGATGCATTTTGCAAGCGAGCTTGTTCTCTTTTTTGTTAATAATATGCTCCTGCAATTTTTCCGTGGCTGTGGTTGGGCCACCGTTATATAGATTGTTCATGTTGGGTACATTCTGTACATTGGGTAACGAACCTTGTTGGTGTGTTTTATTAATGTGTTCGGCTAAATACTGACGCGCATTTGGCATGGCTGGTAACCTAGGCAAATTAGGAGGCATCCCAGCCTGCATGGGCACATTCGAAGTAGCATAGAACGCGATAATGAGTTGTTAGAGATGAATTCAAATTGTTCATAGGTGACTGCAACGAATTTTTAGGAGACTGCATCATGCTGCGCGGAGATTCCTACAGGATTGTTGCTGACAGGTTGTCCATTCTTGACGTTCGTCAGATTTTTCATCTGTTGTTGACTTAACGCTGTGCTGATCATCGTGTTTAGGTTCACTGGTCTGTTCTGATTGAGTTGAGTTTGTCCATTGTTTTGCATCTGGTCAGCCATTTGTTGTCCAGAGGCAATCCTGTTTAAGCTGGCTAATGGATTTAATGTCTGAGAAACAGATGCATTCTGTTGCTGGCTTGTATTTTGTTCTGAAAACGCCCATTTCTCTTGTGCGTTTTGCGACGAGTTATTAGCCGACACATTGATGTTATTCAGATTCATTTCTCCATTCAAAACTTGATTTTCTAATTTCACAGAATTATCATTAGAGCTATTATTAACGTTTTTGTTATTATTATTATTGTTGTTATTTTTTATTCTTGTTATTTCCAGCAACCTCGCCGTACAACGAAAACTTGTCGATATTTGCAAGATCTGCTAAAATCAGGTAATGTATTCGAATGATTATACTGGTTGTAGTTACCAGTCTCCGCTTGCGTGTTATTTTACTAAGCTTGTACTGCCCGAAACACCTCCGCTAAAGAACTGGCCCATTGATACTTCAGTTTTCACTTGGTTGATATTCGGTGACTTCGCCATTTTATTCATATTGTCATTTAGTACATCATTTAAATCGGACATACCACTGCTATTGTTTGACAAGTTTCCAATAAGATTATCGCTCACACTCATTGCCGGATTAACTACATTCGAAGTAGACAAAGCACTTGTAGCAACAGTTAATGAATTCGTTGAAGATTGTTGGAACGGATAAACATTCGGCTGTATAGACTGGTTAACATCATACGAAGGGATTTTATACTGCGACTTATTTACATCTGGCATTCGAGAGATTTTCTTCAAGGGGTCATCGCTTCCTCCTGAGTTATTAAAATCGGTATAAGAACGTTTCGTCGCTGCCTAAAGGTAAGTAAATAGAGACATACTAGAAAGTAAAATTTGCAATCAAACATTTCACGCAGTATCTTGGAAAGGAAAAATAGGTCGTAGGTTTACTGCGCCAACTCGGTGCAAATAGATAATTTTGTATAGTTTATACTTAGTTTATACTTTTATCAACATCATATCCACAGCCTTCCAGTTCACGTTTTTCTTTGCTTATCAAACTTGACACCCAGATAAAGAAGATATCAAATATAAGTCTGCAAAATTTTTCTGACCTAAATAATTTCCAATGACGACATCAAATTTGTTTGAGCGGTCAAAAACGAAAGTATCTTATCAATCTCGCTCGAGCCGTGTTAATTATTTATCAAGTTATAAATTATACCAATTATGTACATTAATATAAATTAACATTAAAAAGTCTCTTTCATGTTTGCCGTCACCTAATTATGTCACGAAAATAAGGTTAAGCGAAAATATTTTGATCTCAACCTGGAAAAAGTACTCCTTTTTCTTGCAGCCAATATGACATTTTACATTGCCAAAACAACCAAATTTTGAAATTAATCGAATAACACTCTCGACCTGGTTGACGAAAAACAAAAAATAATTGTAACCTAGCAAGGCAGTTAGAATCTGATATAATTTAAGAAGATTTCGATTTATAGTTTTCAGTGATGACCAAGATTTGATGTCCAAAAATATTCAAAAAATATTATATGTCAAAAAACGTATTTCGTTATACTTGTCCTAAACAGAAGTGGCATTGTTTAAGACAGATACGTCACCCAAAGTTCCGTAGCACATGACATTTTTGAAAATCACCGAAGTTATGTCATGTTAGCAATCACACCATTATTTCACGAAGCATTGGCATACAGAAACAAAAATTAAGCTTAAATCTTGTTGATTTTTATTCATGGTCAGTGCACAAATATCGAAAATTAGACTGTAATGTTACATTCTCTCTAGAGCATATGTACCAGGTAATTTTTACTAAGGTACACATTGTTTTTTATTTTGAAGAAACATGAGGGGTATTGAAACATTGAAAAAAATCGCAAAAGTAAATTGAATAAATTGGCAAGGCTCCTGCGTAAAATACTTTAAGGGTATAAAACTTAAGTTCTTTAAATTTTCCAAAACACCCGTTGGACTCAAAAAACATGAGGCTGAAACCAAGATAGTATGTTGTTTCTTATGAAAAACCAAACCGTATACGCTGTCAATCAACATTATAAAACTTTAACACAGGCAGCAAGAACTTACCAATTTTCATCGTGGTTTGAGGTTTTTCACACCGAATTTAAACAAAACATAACCACTTTATTAAGAATAGATGAAACATGTAAAACGATATTTATTAAATTTTCAAATTTTTAAACAGATGTGAACGCTCACGGAATATTTTTTTGATATAAAATTTAATTTTTAAGAAATACGAAGAAATAAAAAAAATATTAGCTGATAAACTTTTGTTTTTCTAGGATTACACAAAAGATTTAAACATAAATATGAACGCAACAGAAGCTAAAATCTGGAACGTCTAGAAAGAGCTTCCATAAAGCCGACACTTGCGGGAAAAGAACTTTTGTCCGCTTTGATTAGGTGTTCGCTTTGAGGAGGTTTAAACGGAAATATTACAGACCATAAAACGTAAATATTTCCAAGTCTTAATTCCAGGTCATGGTCTCGGATCATATTTGCTTGATGTATCAAGAAAATGTTTACAGGGTGGTCACGAAAAATTTAAAATAAATTTCGAAACTTTTGTATAATTCTATGATTTTTATACACAATCTCATTGAATGTAGTAAAAACATTTCTTTACTTATGAATTAAACAATAATTCTGATATTACAATGGTATACAGATGAAGGAAGTAAGTGACCAAAAACTCGTGGCCATTTTGTGTTTAGAAACGGAGTATAAAAAAAATGGCTACTGATGTCTGCTTCTAGTAGGCTTCTCTCGATCATTTTTTACTCCTTGTTCTCAAGGCGTTAAGATCCAAAACAGTGTCTATATTTTCGAGAAAATAATTATTTCATCACGGTGTAACAAACCCTTTCTCAAAACTAAGTCTACCATCAATCGGGATTCAAGAAACGTGTGCAACTCAAAGATATGTAATAATTCTATGCTTCAAGTTTTTATTAAAAGACGAAAATAGTAATAATCGATAGGAAATTATTTTACGAATGTATTTTACTTATAATATACTAATACTGATTTAGGAAATATAGGAATTTTTCTCAGGGTATGAAAAAATGCATCAAGAAAAATGCATAAAAAAATAAGGCTAAAGTAAGGTGAGACTTTCACATCATGGCAGACAAATTTATCAGCTAATAAATGGCTCCTAAACTCAAGAATTTTCCTCTTAGGTAGCTTAACACTACTAAAACATTACAGAAATTATCTTTGCTTGCTGACACAAGAAAAAGGAATTCGTTGATACAAGTTTGTACCAAATAAATATAAGTGAAAACTGATGAAATACCAAAACACACTTATTGCACAACCCTTATAATTTTTTGCAGTAGCAAATGATGGTTGTGTCTTTAGGGACATTACTTAACAACACATGGTGTGTGAATTTATAGACTGACAGCCTAGCTAAAACAAGAAGTTTTTAAAACATCAACAAACAAAAAAAAACTGATATAAAACATTTGTTTCTGGACTGACATAGCTGGCAATTTTTTTTTTAATTTTTGTCAAATAATATAGGTGGAATTGTACCGACTGGATTGGACTTACTGGAAGTTTTTCCAAAACATAATAACAGCGTCATAAACATAATAACAGCTTTCAACAAAAAAATTAAGTTTATTTAGGAACTGTATTTTCCACTGAAAAATGTTATATATTGATTACAACATTTCATAACTCCAAATTTAATTATGCATGCAAGTTTAGCTGATTTATTTGAAATTAAAGAGAATTAAATTGACTGTTGAACAGATAAAACTTTGGACACACTCAAAAAACAGGCAAAAACATTTGAGAATTCTTATGTTAATAGTTATTGCTTAGACTTATGATAAGTACACAAGTTTTGTTCACCACAATGCAATAAAACGTATTGACCTCTTGACAAAAACATTTTAGAAGATATACACTTCCTCGTAAAATGTGATTTATTAAAAACAAAACATCAAAACATCAAAATATACATTTAAAAAATTACTGCTATTTGTTATTGAAACCACAATTTACTTGATGCCATTTGTAAATAAGTATAGAAGAATGGCATGTACATTAAAAACAGAGCAAAGAACAGTTTCATGTGAAAAACCCATGCAAAAAAACATGCAAATCCTTAGCCACCTGCTAGATATCTATAAAATGTTATAATATGGAAACTGTGTGTCTCCGTCTGTAACACGCAAAGAAGATGCGTTCATTTTGATTTAGCCAAAAACATTACTTTTTTGTGTGAACTACCTAGATGTTATGGCACAAAACGTCAATGCATTTAGACTAGCATTAGTCACTAATCTTGTTAAATAAGAATAGTAAAGCCATTGCATTGCACTTTGAAGTTTGAGATCAAAAAGCTTGGAAACGGGTTGAAATAACTGACGTCATCTCCTGCGTGGGTAACTAGGGACCACCTGGGACCAAAATAGGATCAACCCACCGGTTTCGGAACAGACAGGTTGATGGCGTTATCAAAAGACCTTCAAACTCCAAAATCTCTTCAAGTGTTCGTCAAAAGCACGATTCTATAAATTTTCTTAATAGGTATTTCAAGATCTACACAACAGAGGCAACGGGTAAGCAGGGGTAAAAAATTTGAGTGTGTTGACAGGTCATTGCTGACTTTTTTTAGAACCAACACGAAATTGTGTCTGAGGCTAAAAGCTGCTTTTTTCACAGGGTCAATCGTTGGTTGTGGTATTGACGATCTACTTCAAAAGCGTTAGCTTGACAATAACCTGACTGAAACCAAAGGTTAATTTTTTTATGTTCTTGGTGTAAAACTGAAATAAATTTAGAACAAGATGTCTTTAAGTCCACTTATCTTAATCCCTTTTTTAGGCTCTTTTTTATTTACTCACTTCAGGTTTGAAAGGATTTGAACCTGATGTTGCTTATAAAAAAGCATGTATAAACAATGAGATATGTGAGCTTCCTCTTTGTAACCCTACAGGTCAACTCAGGAACGTACAGATTTAAAGCGTGCATAGACTTCTCATTTTAAATGCATCTAAGTTGTAAGAGAATAATTAGATTTATTTCACTTTATTACAAAAAAACAGTGATGATTTCATTGATCAACAGGTCTTTTATTGGCTAACAGCTTGCAAAAGCATTTAATAAATCATTATTAGATAATGTGCTTTTAATGAATTATTACTAAGAAAATGAGGTTTAAAATTTAATGACATTATCAAACCCATCAGTCCTGAAACCGGTGGGTTAAAGAAATTCCTATCAGGTATTATCCCAATCTTGGTCTCAGGTGGTCATTAGTGAGGGTGGGTGGGTGATATAACTGATGTCACCACCTGTTCTCAAATTAAAGTGTATATATTAATTCAACTAATTTTAAAGATGCCAGTGATGTTAGTCTAATGCATTGACATTTTGTTGTAATGTCAGAAAAGTTAACAAAAAATAGGACAAAACATTTTCGGGCATTCAAAAGTTAAAACATCCCTTTGCCCTGTCAACACATGGAATTAGCATACCATTACCATTTTAATACAAGTTGTGAATATATTTTTACGTTATTAAAAAAGTCCATTTTCAAAACTTTTGAACTAGTTAACCTTTTTCTTTATAAATATCTCTCACCCAACACTCTAATTTTCTTATAGTACACTGCTTTTTTTTTCTTCTTGAAGTGAAGTAAGTATTGTAAACATTTCTTTACAGGAGATAGAAATGTGTCAACAAAATTCTGAATTTATTTTTGTACATGTACTGCCAACCGTCATCAAAATCCTAAACCTTTATTTTTTTCTGTTGTCTTTTTTGCGTCAGGATCTTCCCATGGGCTTTGAAAACTAGCCAACAATGTGAACTTAGTGATAAGTGTGAGCCAAGCTTTACAGTTACATTAAAGTATATAAAAAGGCGTACCTAAAAATTCAAATTAACGCGTTGCTATTAGATCTTCACCCCAATAACAGCAAACATGAATTTAAAAACAAGCCTTACATAATGGCTAAAATTGTGACGAACTAATAATTAAAATGTAGATCAATAAAAATCATAAATATAATATTTTTAATAAGAGAAATATATCTTAGGATTTGATGCTTTTTTATACCCTTAAACAAAATCCATTAAAACTCTCAAAATTAAGAAAGAATTTTGAATCAAAATGGATTTCACCTGAATACTTTTGTCAAAATAAACCATAATGAAAGATAATATAATTGCAATTTGCAGTTTTTATCTTTACTCAATAGACGACTTGGACTATACCGTTTTAATGCACTAAATTAAAAATATAAATTGGGGAAAAGGGGAGCATGTATCGTAATATTTCCTTTAATTTATTTAATATATAGAAATTAGGTATTTCTGATTTTTTCCACTTAAGAAGAAGTGTTACTTGGCCAGGATAGGTTCTGCTTGTGGAAAAAAGTTCAGAGAGTTACTGTCGCTTTGTGACTAGCAGAGTCTGTCCAATTGAGGTAAAAGGTAAGGTTGTATGAGGCCTGTGTAAGGAAGTGGTTATGTTGTACGGTAGTGAGACATGGGCAGTGAAGCAGGAAGATCTTGACCGTTTCGGGAATGATTGGAATGGTTAGGTTGGATGTGTAACGCAGTCTGAGAGACAGAAAGAGTTCAGATGAGCTAAAGAAGCAGCTAAGTCTCCAGTGATTAGCATGTTATCCTAGATAAAGAAGATTGAATTGGTGGGGCAGCTTGGAAAGAATGGAGGAGGGATAGTTGGGTAAGAAAAGTGTATAGAGACTTGATAGTCCTGGGGCAAAGCAGAGCAGACCGAGGAAAGACTGGCAAGGAGTTAATAAGGACAGACTGATACAGAGGAA